>VZTM01000532.1:33072-95818 GCA_013400555.1 Jacana jacana | reverse complement strand
ATGTTATTTTTGTTGATGTTTCTCCCCCCCCCCCCAATCTCTCCAGTAAAAACTGGATTTGTATCACAAAATGTGTGATATTGTTAATAAAAAACAGAAGTCTGCCTCCACTACTCTTTTTGAAGAGCATTGTTAAAAGAGTATCTCTAGTTTAAACAAAATGCATGAGATACTGAAGACTGGCTGAAGAAGTCCCGCTTCCAAAATTCTTTGCTGAATGTATTTACACAGACACTAAGGAGCTACATCATTATGTCCTTATCACTGGAATAAATGTTTCAAAGAACAGGCAGAACATTCTGCTTTATGGATAAAAAGAGAGAGAGAGGAGAAAAACACCTGCCTCCTTTAATCTAGCTTCATTTTGGAAAGCCTGCAGATATTTCACTTAGAGCTTTCTCTTGAAGAGGATCAAGTTGGAGAGATGCTGCTGGCGGCAACTCTGAAAGAATGAAGAATATCAACAAACAGCCTATCTCTTTTTTTAATCCTACCATTTTCAAATTGAAGGAATTAAGATTCCATTGTTGTCCCTCTGATACCAAACAAGGATGCTTTGAAGCAAGGAAGGAATGAATAAGATAGCTCATTTAATATCCTTTAAGTGTTCTGTGCATAAAAGATTGCTTTCTGCATTCTTGAAGGGAAAAAAAAAAAGTCTCTGAAGCAGAAAAAGGTAACAGTATCAAGTGATATATTAAAGATTCAATGCATGCAATACATATTCATACTGCACTTTTAAAAACATCCCGTACAATACTCCACAGTAGCCAGAGAGTTTCATTTATGCCTTAATCTTTCCTGAGCCTTACCTGCCCTCGTGGAAGATCTGACCATCTCCTGAGCCCCAGCTGTGCCAATGCCACCATGCAAAGGGGTGGCAGAGGCACAAAAATCCCTTTGCCTATTTTAAGAGCTTTTATTAAATTTTACATGATACACCAAACCATTGGCAATATTTCCTTCCTCTTTTTAAAGATGAAAACCGCTTTTAATTTTATCATCAGCTGAGGAACATGTCAAAACTAAATGAAAACCGGCAAGTGCAGCAAAGCATTACCCCCTTCAACACCAGTAACACAACTGTTGAAGGACAGCATGATACTACAGCTCTTTGCCTTCCCCCGCTTCCTTTTTTACCATAAAATGAGTTTAAAGATGAGAGAAAAAAGGGGCAGCTTTGGCCTGAAAATAAAAAAAAACTATCAAACAAACAATACCCCCTGCCACAAAGAAATTTAAATAAAACCTTCCTAAATTGATGTACAGACTGCATATAGCCTAGCGTGGAGACAGCCTCATGCTGAAAATCTGAGTAGGCAATTTTTCACTGAATAAAGTATTTAAAAATGTAATAATAAGTGGAAGGGGGAAAAGAGAGGTGGGAAGTCAAACTATGCTTAAGCACTGCAGTCCTAAGCATGACTTCATTCAAAGATAAACTGGGCTGCCATGTGTATTTTTAGCTCATAAGTGGGTGCTCATATGCCATATGTAGCTTTTTACCAGAGTGTTGTATCCTAAATATAGGCTCCTGCTCCTGTTCACAGTATAATTGTGGAAATCCATGCTCCAGCCCAAAGCCACAAGGGAAGCAGCATTTCTTAGCAGCAATGACTCTGAGGTTGAAAATCCTCCACCAAAACCCTGTCCCATTTTCTTGGAGACTTGTATTAAGTTAAAACTTAAAGGTGTTTACGAATCCTTCATTCAGTGCCCAGATTCACTTTAATCACAGCTCATTTACTTCCCCTGCCAACACTGCCTATATGCTCTCTCTCAGTTTTTTTCTCCTAAAATATCCCTGTGAAAGCTGTGTCCAGTGTGTTTTCCAGGGGACGAGGGTAAAGGAGACATGGCAGTTTAAACCACAAGTTCACAGAACCATTAACAGTGCCATAATCCAAAGCACCTTCCAGAATAAAAAACATAAGTAACTTTTAGCACAAGGATGGGACAACGACAGATTGCTAGGACTGGAATGAGGTGGAAGAGTCTGGCAAACACAGCCGTTCAGAAGGGGAAGGGCTGGATTTGGAGCAGAGACACAGCCAGTGGCAAAATCCTGCCTTTTTTTATTTTATTAATTTTTTTAATGTAGGCTTAAAATCTCAGAGCAGAGAAAGGAAGCAAACGGAAGAACTGGCTTGAAGGTTAGATCACAACATCAATGAATGGAAAGATGTCTATTTGTCTGTAGTTTCCTTCCAGTTACCTACATATATAGAATCTTCACACTTAACTGCTTGCTTGTAAAACAGTATTCACCTCTGCAGCACTGTAGGCTGTGAAAGGCTATGAAGGGGCAGGGGGAAACAGGAGGAGGAGGAGGAAACAGCACAGAGGAGCATGGAAGCTCCAGATGTGAAACATTATTGACCATCGCACCTCCCAGCTGGGATATCTACAAGAGCCCAGCTTTGCCCAGCTTTGCAGCCAGCATGACCTTGGGGCTCTCTGTAGTTGTTCAAACTGCACCTGCGTGGGATTAAGTACCCTGATAGTGAGCGATAGCCTTGCCTGCTCAGTCTGAAACAGCTTTCACGAGATCAAACAGCAAGAAGAGGAGGAAGAAAAAGCAGCAGAAGCAAGAGCAGAGCCTGCCTGGGCAGAATAAGCTGTAATATTGATTTAGGTTGCTAGACTTGTCCAAGGCACCACCTGCAAAAATCTGTGCATAAAATTCTTATCTGTGTTTGGATCAGTGTTGGTCACAGCTCACCCAGAATTACAGTCTGACAGAGCCATGGCTCCAGCTTGGAACTCAGAAATAGCCCCTTAAGAGACCACTGCATTTCGTAATTACTTTTTGACCTCCTTTTGAATCAGCAAATTTATGGTCATTCGCCATTTGAAATTCATTAGTGCTTTTTTTAGTTCCTTGGAAATACAGCTCCTACAACCATGCAAGGGACTACTGCATCAGTTTAAGAGTTAATTCTGGTCAATTGAGGGAGATGGATTACAGAAAAGGAGTTTTTATTAAAAAGGAATGGAAGATAGATATTGCAGTAACCGTATTCTAATATGTTTCTATTTATACAAGCAAATTCACTCTACTTAAAGGCTTTGTTTGGAAATAGTTTCCCAACTTTCAGAAAAAAAACAATGTTCTCAATAGATTAGAGTCTTATAATGTGAGAAAGTCTAACTAACACAAAACTTCAAGAGATTTTCTTTTCAGCACCCTTCCCCTGTCCTTTAAGAGCAGACTATCACTTCTTATGTTTTCTACTTCCATTTAAGAGTGTTAGAAATATTGACTGATTTGCTATGCACATCACAGAATACTGGTACATTAACAAAGTGACTTTAAAATGCATTGATAATCTCACAATACAATACACTGGGTAGAAAAACATGGTAGTACTCACACACTGACCTAGATTAAAGAGGAACGGGTGGGTGGAAATGTGGTCATTTCCACAAAGTTACCTTTTATTTCTCCTCCACTCATCCACATCTATCCAGCCTCCCAGCTACACACTCCTCTTCCCTAAACTTACAATCCTAGGAGATAAGGCTTAAAAGAAAGCTTGAATCTTCCAATTTTCATTAGTATTTCATTCAGAGAAAAGTTAACTGCTTACATACAAATGTTAAAATTGAAAAAAAGGCAGAGGGGTGGGCACAGGTGGACATATGGTGAGACAAAATAGTGCCAGCCTCAAGTAAAGGTCTAGATGTCCTCTATCATCTAAGAAGTGTAATAATGCCCTAAAAATGTGCTGCTATGAAGTGCAATTTATACAAACAAATAAGGAAAGCTGATCCATTCATTTACTGGGTAGAGTGACATCAGTATGACATCAGCAGCAGCCAATCACAGTGCTCTGTAAGTATCTGCTGTTCTTGGACTATTTCCTATTTATGGATAAACACCAGGAGGGTGTTAACCCTAAGATGTGTTTTTCTTCCACATCATATTCTAAATAAAGCAGTTGCNCAAGGAAGAGAAGAAAAAAAAAGCAGCCTCTCATCTCAGCATGTTCTCTTGTTCTCTGACAAATCCAGAAACAATATGTGGAAAGCCGGGGAGAGCTACGTGTCACTGCTTCCTGAAAACCTGTAGGCAGTCCAGAGCTTCAGCTCAGCTCTTCATTGGCTAGAAGATGAAGAAATAAAGGGGAAAAGCACATAGGGTCAGACATTGGGTCAAGGCTTTTGTTGTCACCAAAGAAAACAAATGCAACTGCTATTTCCATCATTTTAAACAGTTTGAACAAGTGAAGTGCCGTTCTTCATCCTCCAAGACTATCTCCTCCACCATCTTCTTTTTGAGCAAACGGGGTTTTTTTAAAGCAAGAAGTGAAGCCCATTGGCACGGCACAGAATCCCAGGCAGGTACAACAGGAACAGTCTAGGCAGACCATGAAAGGTTATGGCTCCCTACACCAGATCCTAGGCTCCTCCAGCTGGCCCTAGGGGCAGAGCAAAGGGCCAGTGACCTGCACATCTGTAATCATCAGAGCCTACATGCACCCAAGCTGGGTGCCATTGGAGGTTGATCCATCCTCGTCTAGCAAAGCCATCAGCATAGCAGGGGTAACACAAAGGTTTTTCCTTGCCAATCAGCAGTAGCATTCTTTCCAAAAGAAACATTTGTGAAGCGTCTCATGGCACCAAGCAAAACTTAAACTACCCTGCTACCATCCTTTTCTCCATAAACACACTTTAGCCCATGAACTGACATCCCTGAGACATGTGTGTGTATGAATGCCTGTGCATAGACACACACACAGAGACAACTCTAGGCATACACAAGCCTAGTTAACAGACCCCTTTTTCAACTTTCAAACCTTTACAGCAAGAGCAAGATTTCTGATGCAGCAGCCAGGGCTAGAAGCAAACACGAGGCCGAGTTCAACAGACTGGCTTTGAGGTGAACTGCCACCTCTTGGACTGATGTCCCATTTTCACCAACAGACTGTGCAAATTTTCCAAACAGAAAAAAAGATATGGCCAAATCTAACTCCAAATATGTCTCCTCCATGTACTTCAAAACATACCATTTCTCTGCTCAGGCAAAATCCATGAATAAGCATTCTGATTATGTTATGCACCACCTTATGATTAAGGAGCAGCAGGTGCAATATAAATATGAAGCTAATGAGCTGACTTTAAAGAGAGAACATATAATGTGAAAGCACAGTTTTTATTGGCCAGTACTGTATGCTGGTGCCACTTAATCAAACCCGGCTGAAGTACAACCCTTACTTGTACTATACGGCTCAAAGCTACAGCTCAGTGAGCTGGCTCTGCCACTTAACAGCTTTTTGTTCAGCTATGCCTATTCCCCATTCCCCAGCTATGATAATACATATATTCATTACATGTAAATAGCACCACATTATAAGCAAATTCAACTGAACAGCATCACGTTGTAGTTAAAACATACGTAAGTGCCAGAGACGAATTTGCCTTCTTTCTCTCAAGACATTCTCTGCTAGTCCAGGAGTTTGCATCATAGCCCAGCATGATAGCTTTATTGCTGAAGGAAGGGAAATTCCAGCTTCTTGCCAGGCTTTCTCTGTATATCCTTTGTGGACATGGACATAGGTGAAAAAAATTACCTAATTGCTTGAAGGGCTCAGATGGCCATTCAGAACCATACACTGGGTACTACAGAATAAAGAGGAATACTTCTGCAAAAGAGGGTAGAGAGGAAAAAAAAAGAAGCCTCGTCAGGTGGTAGGCCTACATTTACAGCCTGAACCCCTTGAGGGAAATCTTAGATATCTGATAAAGCATGTAAATTTGATGGAAGAAGGGAATTTGTTTCTAAGGGCACACCGGAATACAGTATAAGCCTGCTTTCCATCATGGGCTCTACTTTCAAAGAATACAGCTGCTTTCTCAGAAGTCACCAGCTCATGTCCAGGGGGATGCATTAGCAATAAGGTTCACTCATACAGGGGAGAAGCTAAACCTGAATGATCAAAATGATTTATGACATCAATTAGAGAACGTCATCCAGAGATACTGCTTTCACCACATGTATAGCACTACCCCTCTATCCTTGTTTTCACCATATAAAAAAAATATCTTGAAACAAACTATGAAAATGCAAGAACTTTTTTGTTTGTTATTGGCCACTATTGGCCAATAATTATCCAGTTTTTGTGGTTTTTCGCAAGAGGAAAAAAATATTTTCAGTAATCACAACTGTGTTCAGTATGTACTTACAGCTAAAAACAGTTTAAAACCCAAGGCCGATGCTTTTTATCTACACGGTTTATAATTCTTCATATTTTATGCTCCCTTATAATTGCATAATATCCTTCATATATGATCTATTGTTATGTCACACTCCTGATTTATAGTTAATTGATCTGCAAACACAACTATCTGTAAGATGGCCAACAAGAACACTGTAATTATAAGCCTTAGCAGGGAACAGAAACATAACACCTTAAAACAAAGGCTGCGGGGGGGGGGTAAGAAAAAGATATATAGACATCCTTCTCATTCCCTGCCCTACTGATCAGAACAATATTCATGAGAAAGACAATCTTGCACTGATGCCTCCAACTTACATCTATTGTAAATGCTTCTACAGCTCTGCAAGTCTCAAATACATCCAATAAGTTAAGACTAGAACATTTGGCTCACCATTGTCTAAGAGTGAGATATAGATATACACACACATAAACTTAATAACTAGCTGAAACACAGGACTTTTAGCTACTATGGTCATTACAGGCATTCCACAAGATGATCCCCAATACAGAGGCCATGGTTTTCCCTATGGGACAGAGTGTGTGTGTGCCCATGCATTTTGTTTCTCCTTTTTTGAGACAGTGAGTAAGAATGAGCTGTACAGTTCTCAGGATCTGAGATAACCTCAGAACCTGCAAAATATGGAAACAGTGATGCAGCTTATGTATTCAAACTTCTCTGTAAAAGACCCCTGTTCCCACATTTTATTATTATTTACTCCAAGAGAAATTCAACAGTTAATATTTCATGGAGCAGAGTGTTACAGAAAGGCTCTCCAGTCTTCAGATGACCAGAAAACTTTTGTAATATGCTAAGTATAGCCACTATAGACCAGTGACCTGGGCAGAATAATTAGAAGATTGAAACCTCAGAAAGGGTCAGAATTTAAGTAAGGAAATATGTAACAGCTGTACTTTAGCTGCACAATAACAAACTTTTTCAATGACAAAGACCCTTTTTGTGCATTTTGCCATTTCCTGAACAAGCTTTCAGAAGAGACAGGAAGCCTGGCCATAAGGCTGGGCAGTTCCTCTGACACTGGAAAGAATGAAGAATCGTAATCATTATTATTTTAAGTTACGCTACCAGAGGAGAATCTCAGTTCTTGTATTTATAATGATTTGAACCAGCTTCTATAAACTTTTATAGAAAATGCCTCCGATTGAAGTCATGTGATGAAATAAGACCTTGCCAGCAAAAAACTCCTCTTACGTGTACACACACCCCAAAGACACCAACACGGCAACCGTGATCACAGGATAAAATGCTTGCTGTGTTGGAGGAGAAAGAAGGGGAAGAGTGCAGGAGAGATGAAGCTCTGGGTTATATCACAAACACTCACTCCAAAACAGAATGTGATATAAAAAGCTAGGAAGGCTATTCTCATTCTTACAAAAAAAACCATCTGAGGCCATTTAAAAGCATTAATAAATCTCCTCGTCCTTTTACCGAATCATTGTCTACTATTAGTTAGGCCAACTGGAGGGCATGTGTTATACAGTATCAGCATGCAGAGACAGGGCAGGGGGGGAATAGGGGAGAATAAGCAATTTATCCAGCTGTTTTTTCATAGCTGCTCCCTGAAGGACAGCTACTGCACAAGTGCTGGCAAGCCAAGCACTGGCAAGCCCTCTTGGAGGCCAGCCAGCAGCCAGAACCTCTCCATCACGCCAAAAGTTCAGTAGCACACCCGTGCTCTGTCACTGCTTTGCCAGAAGCCAGCATGACACGCTCGCACTCCTCGCAGAGCTTCTCCCCAGGCTGACTGCAGGGTCAGTCAGATAAAGCACCTGGACGTCAGCAACATTAGTGAGCAGATGCTCCAGAGGAGGAAGGAAACCTCTGAACCACCCCCCATTGCTCCCCTGCCACACTGGGTGGCTCACCAGTCAGATTGCTTGCCCTGCCTTTAGCCTGGCAGTGGTGGAGTAAGTGACTGGCATGCCAGTTCATTGCAACCAGCGTTCACACAGCTGGTTTCTGATAGAATAAGCACTACCTTTATATCCTGTAAGCCCCTTTCCACACACCCCAAAAAAATAAGTTAAATAAAAAGTCAAGTGACAAACCACTGACAGACACAGTTCTAATGCAGTTTATTCTCATAAGCCAAAGTCACCTTCAGTAGACTCAAAAATTTGCTGTTATATGTTAGTTACAAGAATAGTTACGAGAATTCAGTCCCATAAGAAGAAACACTGACAATTCTGTGGGTCAGTTTATCTCCCTGTTCCGATTCAAATAAATGTTTTGTCATTGTAATCAAGTTACATTGGGTGTCAAATATTTGACCCTCTGACTTCAAAGACTGAGCTTTATTTAGTACCTCTTTAAAGGCAAATTACTGTGACAGATCAAGCCACCTGCTTTGGTCACTAAATACTTTATTTATTTATTTATTTGTTATATCTCCTCCGTCCCAACACCTTTTCTGCTTGCAGTTTTTTTACTTCACATATGGCATAAGAGTTGGTGAGATATGCAAGAAAAGCCACACAGATACAGGCTTTCTTAAGAGCAGCTACACTTATAACTCCCAAACAGCCCAACAGCCTGACTCCTGCCATCTGCTTTTGGAAGGAGTAAAGGGTTATTTTCCCATTAAGGCTTCCCTGCAAGGACAACAAGAGAAGGTACCAATTAATATGAAGTGCTCTGGCAGCAGGCTGTGTGGACAGATACTTGCCCATGGGCAATTAGACAGGAGAAATTTGCCCCACATAAGGTGGTTGCTGGGTGACTTAAATTACCTCATTAAAGAACAGGATCCGGCTTGTCTTAACTTCATCTGCCCAGAAATGAGGCATCTCCCCAGTGATGACAGATGAGCAAGGCAGTCTGTCTGGTGCAGGTCTCTTTGGGGACAGCAGACATGGTTCCTGTGCCTGCAGCAGCTTGCCCAGGGACGCCCCGGCTTGATCCGACTGAGGTGTTTGAAGCATTCAGCATCCTACACCTACACCCACACCCAAGAGCCTAGGATATTCATTCTCCTGATTGCTATACAATGCTATTTTATTTTTCTTAAGGTATATGATGATCTATATTCAGCTGGTTTAATGTCTATATAAAAAAAAAAATTAAGGCATTTATTTTGCAGTGATAAAGCTGTGCAATAAATGGTCTACAGAAATTCACTCCAAGAGATATCATTAAAGTGTTATCAAGGAGCAATTTTGATTTTCTTATCTTAATTTTTTTTTACTAGTCCAATTCAATCTCCTGTTTCCAAATACCTGAAATATTTTATACCACAGTTTATATATACACTGTCTGTGTATACACATAAAGTATATAAAGTATAAGGTATTTATATACCACACTGAAGACTAACATACAAAATAAGTAAATTAAGTCATTTTTTTGATTGCAACAATGCCTTTCTACCATTAAACTAATGGTTTTCATTGCATTCCTTTGGTTTCAGAAGTTGTTTCAAAGATGGGGGAAAATCTTGCTCCAGGCTTAGCCCTTGTATGCCAAGTTTCAGTCAGCGCTGAATTTTAATGGCAGAGCTATAAACCCTTGAAAGCAAAAATTTATAATGGAAATGCTGACACAGTAAGAGCTATCACTAGCAGCACAGGTGACACTAATATATTGATTCTCCACTGTTAACATATTCCAAGGAGCTTCAGATTTTTTGCATTTGGAAGCCTGACCAAAATGACTTCTGTAATTGTATACGGTCAGGTTGGAAGTCAAAGGCTCTGCATCCCCCTACAGCCATTCCCACTTTACAAAGAACCTGAAGTACCTGATCAGTAAGATGCCCCAGGTTTGGGATTTTTATTGTTTAGGTGTTGTTTTGGGTTTATTGTGGTTTTTTTAGCAGTTGGACTAGTTTGGAAAAGTACAGGGAATACGAGGCAGGGAAATGTGTAGGGAAAGAGAAAAAGAAAAATGAATATACAGCTTGAATAATGTAAGAAATAGCAGAAGAGCAGAAACAGGGAAAAGAAACATAGATTTTAATGGGCATTGTAACTCTGAGCAAGAGGTGGGAGAAATAAATCCATGTTAATGGAAGAGGAGGAAAAGTGCACGGCACTAGAGCGCAGGAGAAAGAGGAGCAAACAGACAAAACCAAAAAACTGGAAAAAGAAAAGGAAGAAGTAGTATTTTTAATACAGACCTAACATAAACCCATTGCTTAGACAAAAAAAAGGAGAGGGCAGGCAGCATAAGGAGCAAAGAATCAGACTCATAAATGCCTGCTACTGGTGTTTGTTTTGCTGGATTGTTTTTTCACTGTATCCATCTTCATACTTTCAATTGTGCTGTGTTTCCCTGGCAAAAGATCAAAAATTCTGTCAATGCCAGGAAAGAAGTGACCAACACTTTTCACACTTTCAACTGAAGTCAAGCAACTGCTTGTTTTTGGATAAATCCTGAATAATCCCAATAAAAGGAAATTTTAATCTGCTTGTCTCAATTGCAGGAAAAAATTGCTAGTATTTCAGAGTCCATTTGAATAAATATCACCACCAAAAATGACCATTTAAATGATGCTAGGGTGCTGTCAGAGCAAGACAGAGTAACAAATAATCAAAATACTCTGCCTAAATAGTTTTCTAAACATATGCTGACAAAACATACAGCACAGGAAACTGAAGCTCCAGATACTTACAGGTAAACATAATACTTTAAGGAGTGCAGGAAGAGGGATTTTTGTTGTTGTTGCTCTTAATAAACAGCATATGAACAAAAGAACGACATATACATTGGGATTAGGGAGGAAGAAAGTGTAAGTGAATAGAAGGAATTTGAAGCTGTCTGGGGGCACAGCTGCAAGGGCCAGCACAAGGCAAGATCTATCTGCAGAATTATGGGGCTTTGAAAGCTTCAAGAGGCCGAAACTGGATCCTGAGGCTCACCTGGATGCTCTACATTCTTGGCTCTTTTTATCGCTTAAAATTGTGGAAGCCTCATACTTCAAGCTTTTTCCCTTCCCATAAATTAACGAGGCATTATCTTAAGGAAAAGCAAGCAAGCCTCTTCCCTCCCCTCCTCCTCCACCATTGCATTCTCTTTAAGGATATGTTATTCTGAAGTTAATAACCCTGAGAGTTCACCAGCCCAAACAGCCATAACCAGCAGTAATTCTTGAGCAGCAATGAAGCTCAGTCTTAAACACCACTGGAGTCCTGAGTGCTGAGACCTACCTCCCAGTTGGGCTTATCCCATGCTCTCCTCACCATTACACTTCTTCAAAGTAAAGTGTTACAGGGTAAATGATCAGGCAGTAAGTATGTACAGCCTGAACTAAGTTTTCGGGCAACACTGTGGAATGGCTATGCTATTTCCTCTTATAAACCAAAACATTGGTATATTTTGACCGCGCTGGGCATAAATATTAGATGACAGGAAAATGATCTTATTCAACCTCTGGAAAAATAAAATGACACACAGGTTTCTGCTGGTGTGCTACTGTAACATTTGGCACAATCTCATTGGAAGGATTGTGTCATGCTGACAGATTAACGAGCTCTCTAAGAGAAATGAACAGATAAATATGGAATAAGCAGGCAACCTGCACTGACAGAGTTACTGCAAGTAAAGGCTGCATGTCTCACCTCTATTTGTCAGTGCTCAGCAGACTCAACAGATGAGAAAATATAAGTGGAACAAAGCCAGAATATAACTTTACAAGCAGAGAGAATATAGAAAGTATGCCTCATCCCACCAATTAAACAGGTTTCATATATATAGGAAGAAAGTGATTCTCAAAATACAGGAAAAAAATCCTTTTTTCCCCTTCTTTCCTTGACTTCCATTATCTTCCTTGACTCTTTCCATTTTGACTTAGCAGCACTTTAAATCACTTTACATAAGTGATTTAACCTATCGAGTTATAATAAACATGCATTCTCTCCTTTATAAGAATCTAAAAAGAAAATGGTTTAAGCTTCTTATGTAAATTTAACAAGCTAATTATTTTCTAACACTTTGCTTATGCCAATAAAAAACACTGGATTGAACAGAATAAATATTAAATGTTGGTTCCAGTAGGATGCATTCTGTTTATGATCCATTTCTGAATTCTATTAACTGACTGAAAAGGAATTCTACAGTTTTCAAAACTTTCTAAACTAGTTAAAAAAAACAAAACAAAAACAAAAACAAAACCAGAAAAAAAACAGGAGAGCAGGCTGAAATTCTTCTGTCTACAGCAGAAAACTGGAGTAAACTGTCAAGCTTAAGACTTTGAAGTAAGAAATAAAAAAAATGAAAAAATGCTGAATTATTTCAGACAGAACAAGAAAGATGTCAATATGTGTCTCTTCGTAGGCAAAGACAACAAATCCCAAAACCACAAATCCCAGAGTCAGTTCAAAAAAGTGAAACTTCTTACTTCAGTGAAACCTGTTTGCTCAACCCTGAATATTTTCTATGATTTTTTGCAAAAACACCTTAAAAATGGTATGCAAAAAGCCCTACTCGTAAAGCATTGGCGTTTCCAAGGACTTTCAAAATATGTGGTGCAGCTGTGGTTTGTTTATATTTTCTTCTTTCAGGACAATTAATAAGTTTAAAAAAATTGTATTCCTGCGAGGAGGTGCTGAAGGCAGTGGCAGCTGAACCCAGGTGGTATCACTGCAGAGAGCAGTGGTTATTCCATCAGTGTTCATCGCCCTTGTGCCTGGAGGCTGCCCACTCCCCAGCAGGCCAGGTTGGCCTGAACATAAGGCTGCTCTGAACTCAGAAACGCTAGTTTAGGTTTGCTGTGCTGGTCTCTGAGCTACCGTGATGGAAGAGAAGTTTCAGAGCTGAAAAGGAAGTCTCCCCAGGGGAGCAGAAGGGCTAACAATATCAGGGGTTAACCATTCTGGCCACCTGAGTTTAACTCTGCTGTGATCCTGAGCTGACGTGAAGCACAGAGCAAATGCAGGGCTTACTCTAATGATAAAGCACACACAAGGCAACAGGAATTATGCCAACTAATTATTTAACCAAGATAAACACAAGAGAGCAGCAACTAGAGACAATCACCACTGAACATTGCTCCACATTATCAGCACCTTCTTCCAGTTCCGGGGACATCCAGATCCAGAGGTTCAGAGCTCTCTGACATCTTGCAACCCTCAATTTTTGACCTCCTCTAGCAACGGAAGTACCTGACACTGGAGATTGCCCCAGTCACATTTACATTTGGTGCTATTAAATGCAGAAGCAATTAGACAAGTTGAAAGGCAGAATTCAAGCAAGAGCAATGGACAATGAAGCTGTTTTGCTGCCTTATGTAAAGGAACCTTTCACCTCTGCAAAGCTGTAGACAAGCATCTCTAAAATAACGGACCACAGCAAAATAGCAACACACCACCACAGCCACAAGAGGCCTAAAATAGGAGCCTCAGTTATTGTAAACTAGATGTTGGTTATTTCTTCTGTTATGCAGCCAGAAGATTTCTATTTTAGATTTCTCTCTGGTTTATAGTCCATGTTCGAAAAGATCACTAACATCAACAAGCTATTCTCAGGAGGGTGGTGGGTGAAGAAAGAGGTTTGATTATGACTTCTTAAATGAGAAGGATGCAGGAAATTCATAGCACATGTTATTATAGGGAAAAAGTTCAGTACATCACTGAGTGATCTACTGTGTTTGGCAACTGAAAGTTTAGGCTCCTTTGGCCACAGTCTGTGGGCAAAATCTGTTTTGCATCATACACAGCATACAGCAAAAGAGATCCCAATCTTCAACTAGTACATTAATAGAATGTAGCAGTAAGAATAAATAGTGTCTGAGTAGGTAGGACAGTTTTAACAAGCTATTTACCTATGTAAATGCATTTAACTGCATGCTGCTTGTTCAAACATAGTCAGGTCTTGGGGCATCCCATTCCCTTCCCTCCGTTGCAAAACCAGTGGAAGCAGAGCATATGAGGGAGCAGGAGAGGTCAAGAACTGGAGTAATGGCCACTTTGCCAAAAATTGTAATAGATTTCCTCTTAGACAAAAGAAAATATAACAGAGTATACTCAAATAATTCCTCTGTTATTCTAGAAGGGCGTGTACAGGGTGAGATGTGGAGATGGAAGCAGAAGCAAACATCTGGCAAGAACAGGTACCTCAGAGGCCACATGCAACAGTGCACACCATCCAGGTACCCACAGGAGAATGCACCAGGGCCACAACCAAAATCCATCCCTGGTCTGCCACAGAGAACCCACCATATACAGTGGGATCCCTGTGCAAGGCACATGAACTCCACGCAAGGCACATGCTGGAGTACCTCCTTCCCATTTCACCAGGGCTATTCCCCATGTACCAGGCAGCCAAGCCTCAGGCACTCACAGGCAGCACAAAGTACTTACAAGCTTACTGGCAGAGATCAAAACTTCTAGCCAGAGTATTATTTTTTCCTGCAACCCCCATTACTTTAAATTTCCTGGTCTCCTCCCTTTTTGAGGGACACTGACTGCACAGAACATTTAGCTGTTTATTTGAGAGGAGCGTGTGTTTGGGGTGTTCTTTGTTTATTCCTCTGAGTCTTCTCTAGGCAGCAATTTTTTTCTAGTCACTTTCAAACACAGTATGGGTTTTGTTTGTCAGCTTTTTGAGAGAAATGGGTTTAAAATTATGGTCTAGGTATATTCTCCACGCTGTTATCATGTTTGAGGCTTCTGCCAGAGGATGTAGTAGCGCTACACTGGCTTTGGGTTTCCAGGGGCTGTACTAAAGCAGTCTATTAAGGATTTAGGCACAAGAATAAGGAAAGGCAGGTGGCTTTTGCTTTTTGGTTGCCATTAGACTAAGCAACTAGTTTTAAGTCAAAGATGTGTTTGAGAGACAGCTATTCTAACTCATTTTTCTACCTTCTGTGTCTGTCTTCCCCATATAACTTCTTCCTAAGAAGTACAGGTTTCCAGGTTTCTAAACCTTCATCAGCTAATAAAAGCAAACTCAAAGTCCCCAAGATATAAGAGGAAAATTGAAGAGTGCATCCAGTATTTCTTTGGTTTCATAATTTGAGAAAGTGTGGAAAATAAATCAGTGGTCCCCACTTTAACCAAGTGTGCTCAGAAGGTAAGGACAAGGACCGCCAGCAAACGCACCAAATTTTTTCAGTTCTTCCCTTTGGCAGCATTTTCTTTTTGCCTGGATGTGACATTAAACTCCTCTCTCATGGCACACGAAGCAAAGACAACATAGCAAAAGCCAGTGTTTGGCAACTGGGACAAGCAGCATCTACTGCTAATGCAACCACCTTTACAGTAATGGTTTTGAAGACCAGGCAGAGCAATACTTGCCTGCTGTCACGGTGATGCTACCTGCAGCTACTAAAATAATGGGATGGTGCAAGACAAACAAATTTACCCTTATCACTTGGTTCCTCTAAACAAAACATCATGGAACAAAAGGTGCATCAAGGGCAGCCCTGCCACACACTCAGGATTTTATCAGAAGTCTCCTGGTATTTGGTGGGGGTTTCTTATGTCCTTAAACACTTAACTCAGCAATCGCATGAAGTAATTACATGAAAAACTCAGGTTTTCCAAGCCCTTTATTTGTGGAGAAGAGTTCTTACAATAAAGACCTCTCCAGAATCATACCAATCAAACTGATCAAAGTTCTGCTGGAGCCATTTAAAAATAGATGTGCATAACATGGACACACACAAAATAGACCAAACCCTTTATTTCAACATGATCCTGAAACCAGTGGTACTGCCATTCTTCTTGTCAAAATCAACACCCTGCTAAAAACATACATGTCCTGCTCACAGGAAGGGGATATATGAGGCTCAGCCATTTGGGAAGAACTGATTATCCTTGAGTGCAGAAGAAAATACCATGAAGTAGGAAAGAACTCAGAGTTTGTTGCTGTGCATCAGTATGCCACATCCCTACTTTTGAGATTTCTTAAAATAAGGTGGGAAAGGCATTAGAATGCCCACTTGATAACACTCCCTAACCTTGTATGTTGGTACTGCCATCTGTTTCTGGGTTTGAGCAGGGGGTGTTGGGGTTTATTTTTGCTAGTTTTCCATTTGAGTCAGTGTGCCAGCTTTCACAGACTAATCAATTAAAGCAGTATTTTAAGTAAGATCTCACAAGAAATTATTATACATTACTCCCCCAAAATCAAGTCACAGTATATGAACTGCAGTCTCCTCTTAATACTGATACTAGTATTCTGACCAAAAAAAAAAAAAGGCTTTCTGTTTTTTCTGGCCCAATTTTCATGTTTACGTAAGTCAAATATTGAAGACCCATGATTTTGTTACCCAGATACATAGTTTCTAACACGTGTTTCAGATACACACAGATTCTGTTTTTAAAACTATCACCTTATTCATCAGTCTGTTTACATGGGGACTAAAATTGAAGCTTGCTGAGCAGCAGCTCCTGGCTGCTCTTCCTCTGCCTGTTTGAGTAGGAGGATAACAGGTGACCTTTTCTTCTTGCTTCTCTTGCCAGACTCACCATTTATCTCACAACTCATCCAGTACAGTGGCCGGTGGTGTTTGAAATTCATTCAGATAATGAACGCAAATCCTTCAGATCCAGATCATTTGAACATTCTGATTTATGCAGCAGCTCTAGTTTTTGAAATAGCAGTCTTGAAATCCTTCATATGAGCAGCTGGGTTTGCAAGACTGCCAGATCCTCCCTAACCTTGACCATGCACTCTCTCTTCAGGAGTATTCTGAACTCACTCTTTACTGGCACATGGCTCCTGCAGCCATCAAGCAGTACAGAATATGTGAACTAACACATGCATGCACACACAACGTCCCTTTCTGATTTGGAAAAGGTTAATTAGAGACTAGCTCAAGCATGCTATTTTTCTCATTTACAAGCAGTCAGCTTTAGAACATTTAGAGAAGTACTACTCTCCAGTCCTATTGTGTGCACTTGAGAAGAAAAAAAAAAAAGACTACAGAAAAGATAATAGGTTTTGTTGACTGGTTTTATATCTGCAGCATGGACATCTTATTGAATGCACTTCAATTTTAAAAAGTGCTTTTTTTTTTTTTAATAACTGAAATGATTCACCACCACCAGTCGCACATATGTGGAGAAACAGAGTCCTGGACAGCATGCCCTGCCACAGGCTAACAAACAGCTCAAAAGGGAATTTTTCAACTATCCCACTCCAAGTACATCATTCCTACTGAAAGGATATTGCAATCTGCAGATTAACCATGAATTAAATTTATATTAAAAAATAATATCCTGCATTTTGCATCCTAAATTAAAACACATGTAATTAAAGCCTTTGAAAGTAACTTTGGCTAGTGCTTCATTTATATCTACAGCTAAAGCAGTCACTTTCTCAGATATCTGTGCCAAATTTGACTAATTCTTCTGCTCTGTGTTTTAATTATTGTACATGCTTTCCTGTTACAGTTAAGAATATCCATTACACACTTGAACAGCCAACGCTATGAGAAAGTATGCTAGGTTGGTGGGGATTTTTTTAAGCCTAGTGGTGTTTCAAATCATTATGTGATACTGGCAAAGCTCTACAGCTCACAGATGCTTCTGCTATATACTGCTATAAGGTAGTCTATACACACACACACCCCCCACGACCCACAGCTGACCTTGGCTGCAGCTATGCACAGCGCATCCAGAGGAATCACACAGATGTAAAAGAAGCCACACAGCATCATGTGCAAGCCAATGCTGCGCTTAAATACCACTGCACTTCTCCTGCTACAGCACCTATATTAAAGCCAACTTCAATAAACATTTTCTTTCAAAAAGGCTGATTTGTTTGAGGTTAGATTCCTTGCATCCCCATCCCTCCTGAGCAAATGCACAAAAAGCAATCCTGCCAAGGACTTCGATCATACAGCATGGCCCTGTACTAGCATCCCCGGAGAATCCCAGCCTCCTGATTTATGGGGTGAATTTCAGAGGCTTGATAACAGTTATTTTTAAGTTCAAGAGTCCATGTCATACAACAGGGTTCGGAGATCATCCCTTCTAGCACAAGCTTTAACTTTCCAGTCCACTTGTAAAGTTAAACAGGGGGGAATTTCAAGAGGAAAAAAAACATAAACTGCTGCAATCCAGCCTTGCTTTGCTTGGCTTCACTGCTGAGTTACCTCCCCAGGCAGCCAGATGCAAACTATTACTAGAACTGGAGTTTTAGATAATTGCATTCACTGAGATATTCCTGCAAAAACAGCCGTGTTCTCCACCTTGTCTTCGTAGACCAAATCACACAATGAAGTCACTTCTAAACACATGTAGCACATACTGTAGGTAGAGACATGTTCTCTATGGTTAAGATCAGTGAAAGAGTTCCCCTTGAATTAAACCAACAAT
The DNA here is from genome assembly GCA_013400555.1 of Jacana jacana. NCBI lineage: Eukaryota > Metazoa > Chordata > Aves > Charadriiformes > Jacanidae > Jacana > Jacana jacana. The sequence goes on along the minus strand of VZTM01000532.1, from coordinate 77,318 downwards.
GTCTAGACCAACCACTTCAGCCAGTTAAAATTTAAAAAAAAAAAAAAAGGGGGGAATAGCTGTAAACGGAATCTAATCATGGTTGTCTTAAAGTAAATTATGTGAGAGAATTCATAAGTAAAGAAGTATTTAAAATAGTGACTTTGAGTATTGAAAGCGTGAGATAATTTTAAATAAGAATAAAATGTATAGGTTTTGCATCACTATGGGTCAGTCTACTCTTCATTATACAAGGAAAGTTTTAAACTTGTTGCAGAGAAAATCAGTAGAATTTTTATTACACCTCTGTGGATATGAAAAAGTAGAACTTGGCCAAAAACTCTTTCCTAAGAGGAAAATATAAGCTTTGCATGTAAACTGGTGAGAACAAGGCAACCAATACACATATATATATAAAACGTTTATACCCGTTCTACCATCACTTACATGGGAAATATTCTCTTCATTTCAATAAGAGCTGGATGTGATAATGTGAATTACTTTATTGTTACCTTAATACAGAGAGTATCCAAATGAACTAATCCAACCTAGTTTTTGCCCTGTGAAAGTATCCAAAGTAAGTTTGGATGAAGCTTTGGGCAAGCTGATCTAGTTAGAAGGCCCTCTTCCCACAGCAGGGGGGTGGACTAGATTGTCTTTTAAAGTTCTTTAAGAACCCAAACCATTCTGTGAATAAAACAGAAGAATGCATCTGTGTACTCAGAGTACATATTACAGTGTTCCTTACGAACAGTCTCTAAAAAAGAGGACAAGAACATTTGAAGTCACTAATAAAACAAGTCACACGTGCTCTGCCCACACTAAGCTTTACAATGAATGCTTGCAGCTTTGCTGCAGAGATTCAAGTCACATCTAGGTCTACATCCCTGCTCAAAGCATAACAAACAAGGGAATTCCCAGCCCCATACCAGGAGAACAGCACTGAGGGAAGGGCCTGTGCATGCAAGTCTGGAAACAGGTTTCAGACACTGGACCAAGAGCTTGGCTTTTTTTTCCTTTATAGCAACAACATGTCGCAATGTTTCTCTGTACTAAAATTTGGTATTTACCAATACAAAGCAGAACAATCAAGCCCTCTAAACAAACAAAAGCACATGTCTTTATTTTGTACTCCTTTTCCAAAGCTTTGGCCAAATCCTCAAATTCTAAAGCATCGAAAACCTCATTTTTGGTTATTTGCAGACTTTTTTTTAGAACGTGCAGCATGTGAATCAAAATCTACTTTGCCTATCATTTGGGGATTTAATAGATCTTGGTGTTGGAGGTACTCAACTTTTCTTTATGAGAAAAGGTCTGTTTTAGAAAATACAAGGCCCAAAACCCACACTGCAGTCCCCCTTAATAATAAGTAAGTTTTAAACCAGTGTGCATTCACCAAGCTCTGAGAAGTCAGCACTCTCCATCTCTAATGCATATTCCAATTTTTATTGCATTCCTTACCTAGAAGGGAACACCTACTATCACTGAATTCCTTTTTCCACTAGCTTATCAGTGCACACTCTTAACCACACTAAAAAAAACCCACCATTTACCAACACTCTGCAGGTGAAAGACTATTCTTCTGTATAAATTATACATCTTAGGAACTCGGAATTTCTTTCACACTGAAAACCTATTCAAGCCTTCCTGCATCTGTGGGCTAAGTGGATTGCCCCAGCCAGGGGGGCCGACAAACACCAATCTTCAAGAAACCTAATCTCTTAATGATTGGGATCAGATGAAGGGTATGGCCATGAAAGAGACAGCTTGAAACAGGCCTAATCTCTGGCATATCTGAATTTACGGACAGCAGAAACGCAGCCCTGCCACCAACATAGCCTCAACTGCCTCCAGTCTGCCTACCCCAGGGTGGTCCGACCAGAGCGATTGAATTGCACATGGAAATCTCTTGCGCCGACACTTCTGTCTTGGAACAAAGTCCAGCATGGCTGGTTAGGCTGGGTGCTGGCGGGAGCTGAGCTGGCACCATCTCCATCAAGCAACAGCAACATGACCCTACAAAAAGACAATATTCCTGCTCTGATCACAGCAAAATTATTCCCACTTCTTGGTTTCATGGATGCTGATTTCCCAAGGTCTGTCATCTCAGCCTCTATGCCTGAAGGTTTCCTGACTGGACAGCCCTGTGCGGTTTATGGTCACAGACAGGCTGTTGGTTTTTACAGAGACACTGAATCTTTTCTAATTCACTCACCCCTATCAGCCAAATACAATGCTTATCAGTGCTGGGGCACACAGAGGAAGCTCATCCTTCCCAGTCCACCCACTTGGGGCAGCAATAGACAAGGGTACATCCCCCTTCCTCTCCTCCAACAGAGCCCCTGTTGTCTGCTCTGCAGCAATAAGCCACCATCCTCTTCGCTTCCTTGCTAAATACAAGTATTTCCACCTCAGCTTAGCCTCTCCCTGCAGGAGTCTACATGTACAACTGACACCAAGAAAATTATTTTAAAACTTTAAGTTGTAAGCATCCTTAAACAAGCTTACAGCTGTTTTTCAGCTGACATATAAACCGAACCGATGAGTCGCCCTATGTACCCAATGTGCCAAAACAATGGTATGCGATCTACAACACCACCCTCCTCCACTGATCCCTGAAATAAGAAAAGAGACCACTCGACTGCATACAGAACAGCAACATAACCAGAATTAATCATTTGTAAGAGAGTCGAGAAGAGACGCACACTGTCACGCAGCCGACCGGAGGAGTGTTCAGCCTGGGAGAAGACCATTCTCCCTGGAACAGAGCACATCTGCAAAGCAGGACATTTTCCAAGCTAAGAGCCGATGTGTTTTTCTGGTGGAGGAAACAGGAGCCAGGAGGATTATGGTTACTTTCAAGGGGCCTGGGAAGGTGGGGGAGGGAGGTCAGGCACCCGGGGGCACAATTCGCACAATTATCCAGGCACCAAAAAAAGTGCTATTCTGATCCCTCCTTCAGCAAAACAGCAGCAGCGTTCAGCAAGCCCTGAATTTTACTGCGTGGGAGTTGATTCAACTCTCTCAGGGACCTTTCTCTGTCTGTGCTGGGTTGTGTGACTGGTGTGCCTTTTATTAACGTATAGAGCATGAATATAAGAGGAGGCACATGGGAGACGGGGAAGCAACAAAGCAAGGAAGCAAGGGTTGTTAGCAGATTGGAATTTCAGGACTTAAACTGAGCTTTTCCTAAAGCACTCCTCACCATAAGCTATTTATTNCGAGGGGGAGTGTAGGGGAGGGAAGAATGGAGTAAGACTATCCTTCCCCATTAAACTTGATATAACAGGTTAAACGTCAGTTTTCAAATTACCCCAGGACAGAAAGACTTTTGTTACTAAAGTTTCTATTACCTGAGCCCGTTCTGGATGGCAGAATACTTACATCTATAGTTAAAGTGAAGATTACAAAGGAAAGATCAATGCAAAAAACACTGAACTTAAAACCAACACGATAAATAACTCCATACTTCTATTAGTAATTCACCCTGACAAAAGAACAATTATCTAGCTGTAACCCAGCAAAACCACAGAGGTAGAGGGTTAGGCAGGATGGGCTAAAAGTCACAAAACAACAAATATCTGGATACTCCCAATAATTGAGTCTTCATTTAAATATCTGTGGTGGAAATAGATGCTTATCTTTCAAAAATTTGACACTTAAAAGTTTAGCTGAAAGTGTAAGCCAAAGATAGCACAGAATAGAGGAAACCTGAACCAGTAGCTTCAATGGTGGACTGAAACGACAAGGAAAGCATCACAGAAGTTTGTCATTTTCAAGGAAGCTTTGATTGCTTCATTCATCTAAAATTTCTTGCACATTGACTCTTATGTACCCACAACATGTGCAGGTGTTCTCACTATCTGCTGCCAATAGCAAAGCATGCATTGCTTGTTCCCATGAGGATGAGCAAAGCTAAATTTGAAAATAATACTGTATTTTTTATTTTTGAATCCAAAGCTTACTGTACCTGATCCAAGTAATTTCATTTTAGTCATCTGCCATGTATCAGGAGGCATGAAAAAATTCAGAATCCAGGGGGTTCCCTGGAAAACAAACCCCAAAATATTTCCATTGACAGATGTCCTTGACGCAGTTACGAAATTTATGGCTCACTCAGGAGCAGGTCAGAAGGATTCCTCACTTGACTACGTTCCCATTGAGAGATCAGCAAGTCAGATTGAAATCTGATGACCAATTGAAAGAAAACAGTCCCTCCTGTTCTGAAGACATAAATTGGAAACACAGAATTGTCTTTAAATATCTGGTGTCAGACTGATTTTATGACAAATCAATGCAACTTTAAGTTAGTTGTTTCAATTTGCAGTGCAGCAGATACATCCTGGTTAATTTTTAGAGGTGGAAACAGTTGTGATGGGACTTCTGTACTTACTGACAACAAATCTTAAATCCCGACATCCTTAAATCTTAAGAAACCATATATATACATCACTAGTTATTTCCTGTTGGTGAATAATCTCCAGCAATATGAAAAGCTGGGCTTATGCCAGTTTTTTTCCCTTTCTTTTACCCAGCAGCTGGCAGTTCTGATGAAGCACTGTCTGAACAGCACTCAGAAGGTCCTGCAAGGGATGACCTTGCAGGTGACCAAAGTAAGCTTGTCACAGGCAATAAAGGAAGTCTCTACAATCTTCTACAAGATGAGGGAGCGGTGATGTTACACAGGAAGTTCAGAGTTAGGAAATTCACTGAAAACACATGTTAAAGGGCATGAGAGCACAATGGTAACCTCTGCCACATCTGCTGGCAGTTCTGTTCTTACCTTCTGTCTGCTGCTGCCCTGCAGTTTTCACAGTTAAATACTTGTCTCCATCATTGGAAAGACATATCCATCTAATAAAAGAAAGAAAGATGATTCATGAATGGACATGAACTGATATTTCCCATGGAAGAGAAGGGACCAAGAGAGACCAATTCTAGAAGTCAAAAGTTTCTTACAATGTTTTATAGAAACACTCACACTGATTGGCCTTGGCAAAAACCACAGTCCTTAAGAGAGAACATCCCTGCGTGCAAGCCAACAGGCAAGCATCTGACTTTTGTTTTTTCTTGAAACACAACTTATGAGTCAAGTAGTAAAATCCCACAATTTACTGTTTAAAAACTTCACCATCATCATCAGTAGCTTTTACATAAGTTAATAAATAGTCATAACAGCATTAAAGTAGTGCACTTGGCCATCTATTTTTCATTTCTATTTCCTTTTTCATTTAATTTCCTTTTCCATTCCTGGTATAAATACCCTTCCATGAGACAACTGTGTTAAGGTTTAAACTACTGTGGCCTACAGTTTGAATAGAGCTGGTCAAATTTTTTAAATAAAATTGTGGTTTATTTGACAGTTTTCTTGGGAGACAAGTTTATGAAGACTTGAACATTTTCAACCTGAACTGCAGGACAGGAGGAGTGCCCCAGAGGGCTCCCCTTGCACATCCCAGCTTGGCACTTGCCAGCTGTGCTGCTCTGTTCCCAAATTACAAACCCTGTCTCACCAGGGTCATGGCAAACAGCAAAGAACAGATTTGCTCTTTCACCAAGGACTACCACTTTGTTCATCACTGATCAGGTCAAAATAACTGTATGTGATAGTTATGAAGGAGTGTGATGCATGCGCATGATAGAGAAAGTTGAAATTTAAAACCTAAAGTCGATAGCCCTCTGAGTGCCCCCTCTCACAGATTCTGTAAGATTCAAGAAGCACTTCTGATGATTTTTACCACCATTTCTCTAACAGCTGCACCACTTAAGCTATTCAGTCTCCAAGTCTTAAAGTAATGGCTGAAGTGTGTTTTTCTACTATTTCTTCTCATTATAAATGAAACTCCCAAGCCATATTCTCTTAATACCACAGAGAAAAGAGAAACAAAAAAGAAAATGGAAGACAGGTCACCATCAGGCCAAGATTAAGTCTGGAAAATTTCAGCTTGAGACATGAGCATTTCAGGAAGTTATAAGCAACTGGAATAATAAAGGCATTATAATTGAAACACTGCAAGATTTTTAACAAAAGCTCTTGCTATGCTAACTGAGTAGTATTTAATTTATTTAAACGGCATTCAGAAATTCTCTTTGGCTGAGACACGAATGGTCTGTGCATTCAAGACCAGTCCCAACCTCCTTGAAAAGGCAGAAGAAAGGGATAGATGGTGTTTGGTCACAGCCCCACTTGGTGGAGACCATCACAGTCCCCTTGCTTTCAGAGGTATCAGTGAGGCACAGAAAAAGCAGCTAAAGTGAGCAAACCCAAAACTCCCCAACTTGTAACAGCTTATCTAGTTTACTTCTGCATCTCTCTCTCCATCACAGAAGCCTCTCACCAGGGCAGCTAATGAAAACATGGCCTGTTCTGATGCCTCCTGCAAGGGTATACAGAAACAAAGAAATATTTCTCAAACTTCAGAGAGTTTTGTGTTCAAATCACAAGTTCAACATTTTTGTTACCACCTGCTCCCAACACATTCCCCCTAACAGGAGGGCCATTAATTAAATGAAGCCTAATTAAAAGTTTTCCCTTCTTCTCTCCAGAAGAGATTTACAATTGTGCACAGACTAAATGTAACTTTTTTCCCCCCTTCACTGCTCTAGAGGAACACAGGATCTAGAAAGGTATCCTGTAATTGCTGAATTCCTGTTGAAATAACCCTAGAACCATTATTTTTGCAAAGAGTGCTCTGTCAAAAAATAAAAATCAGACATCTTATGAAAATCCTGCATGCCAACCCAGATGTTTAAACATCTCCTGCAAAAAAACCTACAGTGTTTCAAGTTCACTCCACTTGACTCTACTTAGCAAGTATTTGCAAAGGGAAGGAATGCCTAAATACACCAAGTTTCTAATACAACACTCTAGAGGCACTGCCCCCAGCAGCATCATTTATGTTCTTTCCACACACTGTGGTACTGTATTTCAGTCAGAAATTAGGTCATAAACTTCTCTACTGGGAAGCGTTTCTAGCTGTTTGGACTGGATTATTCTGTTCAAGAGGTTATAATAATAAAAGGAAGCTTGCAAGCATACTTTTTCCAAACTCTTGTATGTTGTTGCCAGTTTGAGAAATTGGCTCATTACTTATCCTTGTTTGGCTCCTCCGTTCTCAATTTCTTGTTTGCTCTGACCTCTTTCTGGACCAGTATAAAGCTTACTGTTTCACCTAATTAACATGAGGGAGAATATAGAAGGCTCTCATTTATTCCAGTTCCAGAATCAGTTTTACAAAAACATTGTCAGAGTTTCAAGAAGTATTCTGCCTGCCAAAGTTTACAATCTAGTTATATCCTGCTAAAGAAACAAAAAAAAAACCAAACAAAACAAAAACAAACAAACAAACAAACAAACCCAACACCAACTGCTCTGTTTTTTCAATTTTATACAAATCTCTGGCAACAATCCACCTCTATATATTCACATGCTTCCAGATGATCTGTGGATAAGCCTTATTCTCTTTAGTCTAATCAAACTGGCCAACTCACTTTCTCCCCCTCCAAACACTCAAACACATTTTTCTCAGCCACTCCTTCCTGCACAGGCAAGCACAGCACCAGATTTACTCTTCTCTCCACCACCACCCCTTTTCAAAAACAAAAACGGCAAACAAACATTTCAATCACAGTTCTAATATTGCAAACCTCCATTAAAAAGCTGGTCATTTTGCACCGCAGGCAAGTTCAGTGTCCATCCATAGCCTCCCAGAATGGATTCAGGGACAAAGTTTTGCCCCTTTTTTGGGGACCTGAGGAACAAGGTACCCAAGTTTCCTCTAAGTGAGAAAGCTGGTTTGGCAGTCTTTAACATGCTTTTCTGTGAGACATTAGAATAAATGCAGAGAAGTCTTTTTCGATTGAAAAAGCCTTAAGTGATATGCTAAATCCAACTTGTATCTCATTCAGCTGAAGGCCTTGGACATCAAGACAGTCCTTTATAAGAGCTGCCTTATGGCTTTCTGCCCAAAATATAGGCTCAGAAGGAAAAATTATGGTAGATAGGATGGAAATAAAGGTACAACATTAATATAACTGCTCCTGATTACAGAATCAAGTCCAAGATCTCCACTGTGTTTTGAAGAAAATAAAAAATGGAGAGCAAAATTAAACCCAAATTTTACCCAGCTGCATAAATTCTGTCTCCCAAATATTCTCTGCCAACAAGGAGAATCAGTGTAATTTGTTCTCCTTCAACTGGGTCTAAAGTTTTAGCTAAGAGTTGGGTTTGGTTCTACTTGCTTTATAGAATTTTAAAAGCCTTTACTCTTAACAAGTCTAGGACTCTATATTCTGTACTTAGAATATTCACAGTACCAAATTTTACCTCTCTGGAGAGCCTTACCTTCAGCAAAGCCACAGCCATTTCCAGTTTGGCAATCTTACCACAATAGTTAACATCACACATATGTTGCACAGTTTATTTTTGTGATTCCATGTAAGTCAGGTAGATTTACACAATATTCACACTTTCTTCCATAATCTTGACATTAGCTGGAATATATGCAGACAGGTCCTCAGTGTAATGATCTTGCAGCAAAGGCCCTATTGAGTAATTCTTTTTTACTTTTTAACCCATCTAAAGTTTTTATGAACACAAAAGCAATTTTTTAAATACACAAAAGAAAAACGTCTAAAAAAATATATAGTTTAATTATGGTTATCAGTCCTATATTTTAATGTGTTGCTGCAAGGCTCAACCCATTCAGTGCATGTCCCCAGAATATTTTAACCTAACAATGGTTTCTTCCACACACTCTTAAATCATTTCCTGGAGAAAAAAATAAATAAATAAAAAGGTCAAGAGAACTGCCTCATAGCTCAGGAGACAGAGTATCTTCTGAAGTTCTAGAAAACAGAGGAGGAACAGAACATAAACAGAACACAACACCCAAGTTATTAAAAAAACATGGCACATGAGCCAAAGAGAAAAGCAAGACAGATGAGAGCAGCTGCCTCAAATCTACACAATAGGAAAGGCACCAGCAGTGGGAGAGGCATAGAAGCCCTTCAGATTTCATTTCACTTCAAGGAGGTTTTTGTCTCATTATAAAATATGCCTTCTTCAGAGTTTAGGACCCATCATCCTTTCCCACCACCCCACCGGGGCAAGAAAAGCACTGTTAGACTCCTGACTCTCCCAGCATATCATCTTAGTCCCCAGGTTAAATTAAGTTAGCAAGTAGAAGGTTCAAAACTAACTTCAGGGACTGCTCCCTCCCCCCCTCTGGCACTCAGCTGGGGAATTCTGAATTTCTACTCTGAAAGTAGCAGAGCCTAAAAATTCACCTATGTTCAAAACACAAATTCACAGAAGGGGAAAGAATAGCCAATGAAGTCTCTGAGGCTCAAGGAGATGCAGTAGAAACCTGCATCAGACTAGTCACGAGCAGATCCAAGAGCAAAATTTGAATGGCTGAAATTGGATCACAAGGGGCAGGGGAACAGAATTCACTGAAGAGCCAGCATCTCCTTTGTGGGATATGGCTGGAATTCCCTACAAATACACAAAAAATTGTTTTGTTTTATTTTGTTTTGTTTTCCTCTTCACGGACATATTTTTAGCAAAGTATTAGCAGACTAACAGCTAAAAAGTTTACGAGGGGTAAACCTCAAAAGCTTTTAGCAGACCAAGTGTGATTTAGAGAAGTGAAGCCTTCTGGAATAAATGCCCCAATCTGGTATAACTTAAAGTAGATGGAACCAATTCCTGCAGGAGCGGGTGTGTTGATGGAAGAATTAGAAATGACAGACCATAGTTTGTAATAACCTTTTGATCATTATAAACCCAATGTCATCTGTTGCCAGAATTACCAAAGCTAGGAGAAAACCCAAGAACCTGTTCACAATGATTTAGAGAGACATATGTAAACATTCATGTAGACAAGAGATTTATATTTTATATTCAGTGAATTTTGATGCTGTAATGTTAAAAACTACTGCTATTGAAGCTTAACTAAAACAATATGAGAGAAGTTAATGAACAACCTTACCAAGTGGCATACATCTGATTTCTTACCTGAAGTGTGTTCATCAATCATTACTGCTGTCCCAGGATAATGCTTCAGCAACCACATAACAAAAAGATCTGGTGAACTCCTAAACATTTAAAAAGAAATACAAGCATGTTACACAATACAAAAATCAACAGATCCACAGCAATTAGAACAGTAATACTTCAGAGTCCAGTCTTATGCTGCACTTGCAAGATATATTTTTATGTAATTTTTTATTTAGACTTTTTCTCCAGGCATACAAACAAAGTTGTGGTACACTCATCTGAGGCAGAGCTAGAACCACAAGAAATGTAGTTTCTAACCAGACTAATTTTAGATGGAAAATAAACATAATATGTAAAAATAGAAGTATCAAAAGAGATGTAGTAATTTCTAGTTAGTTTAATGATTTGGCAACGACGGTGTATCTGCATACTGCCTTGCTGATACTAATTCACACTGTACATGGGGAAGTTTCTCACTTCTCATAGGAAAAGAAATAGCAAGTCCAAACTATGGCTATATTTTACAGAAATAGTGAATTAACACTAGATACGAAACTTGTCTTCCTTAAAATTTTTCCTTTGCTTTCAATTTCATTTGGAAAGTTCTATATTTTAGTGTCTATGACTTCACAGTTCTGCCCACGGCATTCTTCAGAGCTGCATTTTGACTTTACAGCCACAACACAAATATGTTAAAAGGCTCTGCAACTTACAGTAGTTATGCTGTATCTCTGCAAAGTATTCTCTTTCTAAATCAAATACTAAATTGGAAAAAAACATGCAAGGTTAATGTTGCATGCATCTGCTTGATTAAAAGTGAGTAACTATGCAGTAAGCTAGCTAGCTAATTAAATCCTATGTCTACAAGCACATCATCATAAAATTCTTGACCAAAACATGCTTCCTAGGACTGAGGATAAATACTTCTTCCTAACAGTATGCCAACAGCTGTGCTTTTACAAAGGACACCACATTTTATTGTGACTTACACCTATATCACATATTTTCTCCCTTATAGACTTTATAAATTTATGTTAATCAAATCTAAGGTGCAAGATTCCTCAGTAGGTCCCATCCAATATCCAGCAATCTGTAGCATATGGAAGAACATTCTCATTTCTGCTCTTCAATACAGTTACTTCTCACAATGAGCTCAGCTGCCTACTACTCCAGTAAATTAAGGCTTGCAAAGCATCACTCAGGATGTTGCTACAATTGTGTTTCACTATACTTCAGCTTTTGAGACAAATCTTGCAAAATCCACATGCAGTTACCACCTTTACCATCTACAGAATTAAAAATTACTTATCTAATACTAGTATATGCAGATAAATGCTTCCATAAAAACTAGAAGTTACGCTAATTCATGCAAGGAAAAATAGATTTGCAATAATTTTTCTAATTCATGTCCTTTCACATCAGCAACTTTACATAACTGTCTTAAAAGTCTACAGAACCTCACCACCTACAACACAGTAGAGGCTTCAGTGCAGTTCTTTGTTAAGAAATAGCTTGAAAAACGGCACAATCGGGTGATATTCTTACTACTGACTCCTTTCATATTTGCTCTTTAAATTAAAAAGAAAATCAATCCATTAGCTCTCAGATCAAACTGGCCTTTAAAGAAACCAAAAAACCCAGTCTAGTTGTGCTTTCTTCATTTCCATGTTATGGTAGCAGCAACAGCCCATCTTGGCTGACTTATACCTTCCTTTACATCCACACAACCTGCTCAGCCTTCAATGAGACAGCCCAGTCACAATGGAAAGAAAGGTTTCAGGGCAATGAGTTGTTACCCAGGTGTAGTTTAGAGTACAATGTGGCTGAGTACAGGATCTGGATGAGAGGTGAAACAAAGAACCCAGCTCATTTTTCCAACTTTAGACCAACTTAGCAGCATTTTTCAGCTACAGAATATAGATCATTTCATTTGCTAATGTAAATTAGCTTTGTCCAGAATGCATCTTATAAACTTGGTGTGCATTCATGCTATTAAGTGGCTTGGGGAGGGGGGGTGTGATGGAGTGGGGGACAGGGAGGAGGGGCAGGGAGAGAATCCTAAATTTTAGTGCCCAGTCCACGTTTAAATCCTGCTAGTGTGAACTCACCAACACAACAATGAAAGACCTAACATATATGCATGGAGAAGAACCAACAGTAGTACCACTACCGTAGTGGATTTGGTTTAAAATATTCACCATACAGCACTAACTTTCTGGATATTAATCAGGTTAAAATTAATTTCTCTGCAATTTCTACAAGGTGACCTCTTTCCCTATGATCATTGAAGAAGGTAGGAAAAGCAGAGAACACCTCTAAAACACAGAGCCACAAAAATCAACCAACCAATGATAAAATGAAGTTGATAAAAGAGCACACCTAATTTACCTGACCGCAGTTATTTCCCACCTTTTGGAAATACTACTTACTAGCTACTGATGACTAATTAAAGCCACACTGGCTATTAAACAAGACCATCAGAAACATTTGGTTCAGAGTGCTGGAGCAAAGGTATACCAAAGAACAAAAGTTTGCGTGGAGTTCTATGCATCCCTGTGGATGGCTTGGTGGTCCCTACAGTTTCAGAAGGTGGTCTACAAAATAACCATGAGGATGAAAATTGAAACCACGTTCCTGAGCATGCAAGCAAGAAAACAACAGGAGAAAAATAAAGAGTGAATCAACATTCAAAGTTTAGACTCATCTGGTCAAAATGAAAACCACTGTTGAAACACAGTACAATATTGTTCATAGATTTTTCTTATCTCTAAAAAAGTATTGGGTGGTCTTTTGATGAAACAAAGATTGAAGAATATTTTACAGGTTATATTTCTTTGCAAATATATATTAGACACATAAACACATCCCAGAAGGGCAAAGCCTTTGAAGTAAAAATAAGGAAGAGAAAAGCACATGACAGAACTCAAAATGCTTCCTAGTTCTTGGTGCTAAGTGTGTGCTCAAAGAGCATTAGACCATTATTGGGGGAGACCTATTCATGCAACAACTTTCATGCCTTACCTTCAACACCAAGAGCTCCTGCCAAGCAACCCAGATGGGCACTGTGGCATTTTCTAGCCAGGAGTTCAAGAGGGTCACTCACCAACCTACCAACCAGGATTTTCTGACCATCTCCCAAAGCCCAGACATAGCAAAAGACAAAGCTAATATGGAGCTTTAACCTTTAAAATTAGATTATGTTTTTCCGCTTGATTTCTTAGACCAAAAAGAGCAGTCACATTAGTGAACTTTAATTTCCTCTTTTCCTTCCCAAGGAGATGGATACAATTATTGCTTTGACTACTCAGATAACAGTGCTGCCTGAGGCTGGCAGTCCTAAAATGCTGGGGAAAAAGTCAAGATCCCCATCAAACAAACTCCTTCCATTCTCTCCTCACATCTCCATTAGAGACAAGAGAGCCCTCAAGGATCAGACTATTGCCCTTCACACTGCTTGCTTGAGCCAAAAGGGGCTGCACCCCAGCCAGCAGCAGCCCACAGAGATACTGCTGAGTGAGGAAGCCCTCTGCTCTCCCCGACTCCTGGGCAGAGGTGCAGCCTGGAGACAAGACACTGAGGTCTACATATGCAGCCGAAGAGAGCCACCCCAGAAATCCTTGCTTTCTGCCAGGAACCATTAAAAGCAGTTTGTGCTAGGCTCTTCTGGAACAATGAGATGTGTCATCTGGGCACTGCTGGCTGTGAGGCTCAACCCCAGTGTAATTATATACACGATGCCCCTTCTTCCTTTGCACCAAACAAAGTTTTGGGGAAGAGTGGCTTCGTGCACTCATGATAATTATTACTCTTCTTCCCCAAAAACATTAAACCCTTCATAAATACCATCACTGTGTCCTAAAAGTACTAGACTGGGAATTATTTTTCAAGAAAAACAATTATTTGTAGGCCAGGGACTAAAGAACTACATGAACTAGGTCAATCCCATCCTTTGTTACTGTTCCAAAATTACAATAAGAGCAGGAAAAGGGGGGTCAGGGTGGAATAATCATTTGTTAACAATTTTAATAGTAAAGCTTTATGGGTTTTCCCTATGGATTCTCATAGTTATTATGGTGAAATTAAGCATTTTTCCTCCAAATGAACTCTTGTTAATCCTTTTATTTAGGTTCAGAGCCACAGTACATGACCCTGCAAGAACATTCATCTACAGTCACAGCTGGAGCTGCAGACTCGCTGGCTTGAAAGAATTAATTTCTTTGCAAGGCAGAAGCAACTGAAAGGCCAAAGGCTTATCTAAAAGGAAATCTGAATTTCACCAACTCAAAGAATTGGACAAAACCAAAACATATAATCAGATACCTCATCAGAAAACAGATGTGAAAAAAACTCTGGCACATTAGAGATATACAATTTAGATTTAAAAAAAAAAAAGTAAAGGTCTGTCATACTACAAAACAAGCTTTAGTTCTTAAAAAAAACTGAATTTTAAAATGAGATTAAGTTCAACTCCAGTGAATTGCCATCAAGAGAGCACTCAGTCTAACAGTGCTCAACCCCAGTCACCCAGCCTTTCTATCATCTCATACCTTTGACAGTCACTTGGCTCTAAAGATTTATTTAAAGATAAATCTAAAGATTTATCTAAAGGCAGGTTTAAAAGTACCAAGTGAAAAACCTATTCTTGCTTCAGCTTTATTGTCATCTTTTCATTTTCTCCCATGTATGTAAATAACAGTAAAAAATGTGAAGAATGCTGGAAAGCCAGGTTGTCTGGGCATAATGCAAATGTTTGCCGCAAACAAACAAAAATAATACAAAGAACTGTGGTGATCAGGTCACCAAGCACAGAAGGAAACAACTCAAGGACAGAACTTAAAGTATGAGTGACAACCTGCACTTAGAAGCTAAAAATCTGGATCTTCAGCTTTTGATAGTTTCTTGAAAATACTTTAAAAGCAATTTTTAATAGTTTAATTTTCTCAGTAGAAGAGAATTTCTTAAGCAGCATTCAGATTCAACACTTCTTACACAAGCCCTAGATAAGTACCCACTAGATGCATCACATTGCAGGTTTGCACAGAATGCATTTAGAGACTTATATTCACTTGATCATACGTGCATATATTTATTGCCTTTTTAACGATATAAAAGTCTGACCCATTAAACTGATCAGAAATACTTGTATATCCACAAACATTCACAGCAATTTATTTTGAGCATATTACACTGAAATGTTTATTTATGCTTTATAAAAGCTGAGCATCCCTGGCACTTTTGAGACCTCAATATCTCGGATTTTTCAAATCATTGCTTTCTTAATCAAGGAATAAAGGGACATAAAAGCTTCTTTTAATGAAAATAATTTTGAAGCAGATTTTTTTTTTTTTGCAAGGAGAATCTAGGCAGAGAAAAGCCAGATACTTTTAAGTCTTGGCCATATTTTAAGTATTCAACTTGCTTACATTTTCAAAATGAATGTGCAGCATGTTCTATATGAGAAAATATTATAGTCACACTGGAAATCTTATGAACATCTATCTGAAACGGTATGAGTAGCTCTTCACTAGAATTGTTAAATAAGTAGCAACTGTCCAAAAAAAGGCAAATAAATTTCAGTTTATCTCATTTGTATTTAGGATTTTTATCTATCTGAAGTAAAAATATATTTTAATTAAACTATACTAATGATGGACCATTCTTCCTTTGCCATTTCGCTATACATTTCTTCTATTGCACTTGTCCATTTAGCATAGCTGCCTTTAACACTGTGTTCCCAAAGAGACCCAACACAGAAGAAGATTCAGGTCAGACTTCACTGATTAAAATTATCACATTGGCATGGGGTACCCACTAAGGAATCCATACATAGGAAAGAGCAAGCACTGTTTAGCCTTTGGAGGCTTTCCCTGCTGATATTTTCTTGGAGAACAAGATTTCAGTAGGAAAGGCCAAAGGGAGCACAGAGCTCCTCCACAGTAGTGCTGGAACTGATAAAGCTACACAGATCCTTCCGCTATATAACTACATTATTTTTAAGTAATATTTGCTAAAAAGCTTTTTCCTTAAAAAATACATATCAATACAAATTCATATTAAACTAACATTGCTATGTATATTGTAATCATCACCCAATAAAGAACAATGCAGTAATGGCATTCTAATGATTTTCCTAATTTCGTTTTCTGTAATAGTGCCGAATGCCCCAAAGGAACAAATTCCCTGAACAGGATACACCAGGTTACCCAGATAAGAGTGGTCTTAGAAGATGAGCTATGCCAACAGTACTCACAAGTTAACAAAGATGTGAGCAAGGGAACCAGAACTTGACACAGAAACAGTAAGGATCCCCAGCAGTTACCTGGCTGACCTAGTTGTGTCACTTTGCCAAACAAAGGCAGAAAACTCAATCTGTGTTTCTTTCCAAAGTACCAAAATAATAAAGAAACCTCAAATTAAAAACTGACTTAATCCACTTACAAAAGACATAGTGAGCTCTAATGGCATCACCTCCCCCTCTTTTTTAATTTTGTTTTGTTCATTATCATTATCCCAGGTGGCTTTAAGGAAGTCCCTGCAAACCAGTCACTATTATGAAGATGGCCTATTTTAATCACAGTCCCTTGACAAGAACAGCTAATTATCTAACTTCTCCATCTGAACTACCATATGGCTTTAGTTCTATACTTAACTCACTTTTAGTTTTCACTAAGTAGTGACATTTGCATTTTGGAAAATGTCTGGGATGACACAAAACAGAAATACCAGCACCAACACCAGTACCTCAGATACAGGCAGAATAGAGACATACGCTTCTGCTGCAGACTTCCACTAAAATAATAAAGTGACTTAAGATGGCAGGCATCTTCCCATTTTCTTTTCTTATTGGACTCCCCAAAGGCGTGCCAGCTTTCCCTTTTGCTGACAAGCCCCTGTCTTCTCTGAAGCTGCAGTTGTGGTGGGCTGAAACCAGGGGTGGTGAGTGGGAAAGAGGTTTTTGTTGCTACTGGGTGGTTTTGTTGCTACTTGGTGTTTTTGTTGCTAGATTGGGTTTGTTTGTGTTTTTTTTTATTTATTTAAACGGTAACATCCACTTTGAGGAAAGCAAGAGAGCGCTCCCCTTTATTGTTCTGTCCATCCCCTTTTAGATTTTCACATCCCCCATCCTCCCAAGACCGCAGTTTTAAGGTGCCCTCACCCATCTGAGACAGCAGAAAGGATGCCCACAGTCCTGCACAGCTCAGCGCTGAGCACTCAGGAAGCATCTTAGCATGGTGCCTTCTGGGACTACAGAAACATTCCCACAAGACTGTCATCACTGACAGTGCAATTAGCAAGTACAGCGTGTGTGTGCTTGCTGGGGCATGTACCAAAGCAGCCAGATTTCAGCAAGTTCCAGAACCACAACTTTAGATGGGGTTTGAGAGTATCCTTTTCCACATAGCGTGGTGCACTGCAGATATAAAACATCAAGGGAACCTGGCCCAAGTGCACCAAGGCAGCATTTACCCCTGGTATACACTAGGAAAATGCAGCTACTTCCAACTAACGACAGTGGAGATCAACCAAAAACAAGTCAATGACAAAGATCAGCCAAGTAAAGGAGATTTGTGCACATAGGACATTATATTTTGGGCAGGCATAAAACACTGGATGATACCCATAGCGAACATATCCCTTAAAAGAATGGCTCATAAAAAAAGGAGGCATTTTCCTCTTGTATCCTTCTCACTATACTTAAAATTCCAGAGTTTATTACATATGTATTATATATACTCGACAACGCCAAAAATTTGTTTTCAAAAAAAAAATAGCAGCAATGCAAACATTGACTTGGGTTTTTTTTCCTATGGATTACAATTCCTGTGAATAACTGTAACCATACAATGATATTGCAACATTCACCACAAAATAATTGAAGAACCCATTCTTGAGAAAATTCCCATGACAACACAGTAGTTAACTTCCTTTCCACTTTATTTTCTTTTTTTTTTTAAAAAAAGAGGGAGTCTATCCTGTTAATACAGAAACAAACAGAAAAGCACACAGACAGGGAAGAAGAAAAACCAGGCCAAGTGCCGGGTCCTGCACTTGGGCCACAACAACCCCATGCATCGCTACAGGCTTGGGGCAGTGTGGCTGGAGAGCTGCCTGGCAGAAAAGGACCTGGGGGTGCTGGTCGACAGGAGGCTGAACATGAGCCAGCAGTGTGCCCAGGTGGCCAAGAAGGCCAATGGCATCCTGGCTTGCATAAAGAATAGTGTGACCAGCAGAAGTAGGGAGGTGATTGTCCCCCTGTACTCAGCACTGGTGAGGCCACACCTTGAGTCTTGTGTCCAGTTCTGGGCACCTCAGCACAAGAGAGATATCGAGGTGCTGGAGCGAGTACAGAGGAGGGCAACAAAGCTGGTGAGAGGCCTGGAGAACAAGGCTTATGAGGATCGATTGAGGGAGTTGGGGTTGTTTAGTCTGAGGAAGAGGAGGCTGAGGGGAGACCTCATCACTCTCTACAACTGCTTGAAAGGGCACTGTAGAGATATTGGTGCTGGTCTCTTCTCACGGGCAATGAGCGACAGGACAAGAGGGAATGGCTGCAAGCTGCAGCAGGGTAGGGTTAGGCTAGACATTAGGAAAAATTTTTTCATGGAGAGAGTGGTCAGTCAGTGGAATCAGCTGCCCAGGGAGGTGGTGGAGTCACCCTCCCTGACTGTGTTTAAGAGCAGATTAGATGTGGTGTTGAGGGATCTGGTGTAGGGGAGAACTTGTAGAGTAGGGCTGATGGTTGGACTTGATGATCCCAGGGGTCTCTTCCAACCTAAATGATTCTATGATTCTATGATTCTAAGATATTATATTCAAGCTCCCTAAAGAGTACTGCAAAAAAAAAGACAAATAAAATGACAAATAATAATCTTTATTATTCTGTTCATGTTGTTGTAGACAGTCATTAACTTTTAACCACCTTAGCTGAAAGCTTTAGGATGTGTTTCTATAACAAAGAAAATACCTTTATAATCAGAAATCTGACTTTTTATCATGTTAACTAAGAATATATATACTTATTAAATTATACTGGTGGCAAATTCAGAAGGGAGACTTGTTGCCCCTTTAAAAAAAAATAATATTCTAATCCCTGATAAAATAATTTACTTCAGAGAAGAACTAGAAACAAGAACAGTTAATAACAGTTATCATATTACCATAGCTTATACTATTGCAAGTATCACCAGATAAGTGTCCCTTGGTACCATCACAGCAGCATAAGGATGCCCAAGCATAAATAATAATCAAAGCTTTCTCAGTTTTACAGCAGTGACTCTCAGGCAGGGCAAAAAGAAAAGAAAAATAGAAAAAAAAATGCTGACAGAACACCTGCCACTCCAGAAGCAAAACTGATTTTTGCGAGTGTAATGGCCATCACAGCTTCTTTTTAAGGCTTCTCATCTCCAAATGTATTGTGGCAAGGATGCTCATTGAATTAATAGAGTACATTTAGAATGACAAATCTGGTCAAGTTGGGGTTAGGTTTCCAAAACTGTTCTGATCTTGTCATCTCTTAGTGGAAAACATCTGAGGTTTCATTTTCTAACACTATAGTCCAACTTAAGTTAGTTCTTGGAACAGATACTCCAACCAAAACCCAAAGCAAATAAAAAATCCTGCCCTGCATCCCCTTCAATATTTGCTTGAAGGTATTTATGTGGGATTTAGACAAGCAAACCTCTGCAAATGGAACCATTATTTATATCCATAGAATCCATAACATTAATCTTGCAACAAAGACTGTACTATCTATTTTTGGTAATCTACAGACTTTTTTGGAGCTGACTTAAGAGTCAGTGCTGAGTATAAGAGGTCTTGGGAAGCTGACTTGAGTAGGACTTGTAATGACAATCTCTAGTTATATTTCACAGAGCTCTACATCCTCCTGAAATGGAAAACAAGGGTAAGTATTGCCAAAAAAACTAAGTTTGCTTGATTTTTCCCATGTAGTGCTGTTTAGTGTTCAGTTAACCAGCTTGGGCTCTGACTGGTTTGTAACACTGCGGTGTCTGCTCCCACTCCTTAGTTTCTCTAAATCAGTGGGTGAGCACCTACAATTTATGATTTAAAATGAAGTGTCCTAGCTTGGTTACCTTCTGTTACATAGACTTTGGTCAACCAGCAGCAGCATGGGTAAGATATCAGCTGCCTACCCTGTCTGCGCCTTGCGCAAGTCAACTTTAATGTATGTTCCAGTACTGAGCTCAGCTGCACATCACCTCCTCACCTAGAGGAGCTCCTGGCTATGCCCCAACACCAGGCAGGACATGACAAGACCCCTGTATATCCTGGCTTGACAGACCTAGATGGAGCTCAAAAAAATATCTAGCAGAGTTATGGCACTGGGGTGCTCTGCAGTTCGCTTTGCCCCTGATAGGAAACAGAGACATTGCTCAAATGTCCTGAAACTTAAGTTCCATACTTAAACAGAAGGCTCCTTTACCACAAAAGCAATGTAAGGTTCAACCTATTAAAGAACACAAGCAATAATGCCAATGTGGGCAAATACTGACAAAGGGTAACAATTTCAAAGAAGTGACTCAGGTACACTGAGTCCTCCTGAGTCATTCCTCTGTGGGATTTCTGCCCCGTGGTTACTCTGAAAGAAAGCCTGGACTATCCCACAGCATCTCCCTATGCATGTGTACCCTTCCGATGTCCACCTGTAATCTGAATCACTTCCTGTGTGCAACTTCATTAACTGGAAGCCTCCTAAAAGAAAGGCAAGGCAATGCAGGGGGCTGCAAACTAAAAAGTTCACAGGTAGAAAGCACGTATATAAGATTATAAGATTTTTTTCTTTACCAAGAGCACCCGATATTTCAAACACAGCAGACACCACTAACAGCACATATAAGTTCCTGCATTCTAATGCTATACATTTCCTTCCTTTCTTCATGAAGGAGTTGATTGAATGAGACAATAAATACATTTCTTCCTTTTATTTTCATCCATCCTTAGTACATACCAGCACACAATTTTTTAAGTGGCAATTGTCTGACATGATAGGTAAAGACCTATGTTCCTGCAAACCTCCATAATATTCTGATTTACAGTCATATCTTAACATCCTCTAATAAAATGACTAACATGGGTGATATACAACAAAATCACAAGCCCTCCAGATACAGGCCAGCCTGGGCAAGCTACATGATTGAGTTATCTTTAGTGCTGGAAGGAACTGATGAGGTAATTCCTTCAATAGCTTATCAAAAACATATACAGCTTTAAATCCTAATTCACACTTTATCCCACATAGCAGCAGGAGGGTCTTACTAATTGGAATCTGAAGAACATATGGACTGGAATACATCCCGTCTTCCAGCACCTCAAAGTACATACGTTAAGTCACTAAGCTTTAGCACACCATTTACAATTTGACTTATGAATGTATTGCTGTATTTTAAGTGTATACATAAAGAAAAAAAAAGCAAGTTTTATTGATGGCAACTAACACAAACATCAAAGACATGTAGTGCAAAGAAATCTATGACTATACTGCCTTTCCATTGAAGCCAAGCAATCATGGTGGCTCCTTGATCCCCTTTTTATACAAAACAGTCAGAATTTTTTTTTCCTGCCTTTCCATTTCCGCGCTGCATCCTTGTGTAAGGAAGCATGTGAGCCTTTGAAGCCTCCACCCAAAACATGAATCTTTATAACTCTTACAATCTTCTGCTTTTTGGCCACCCAGTGAGAATCTAAGAGGATCCCTCATTTGAAGGCCACCACGGAATA
The DNA here is from genome assembly GCA_013400555.1 of Jacana jacana. Lineage (NCBI taxonomy): Eukaryota > Metazoa > Chordata > Aves > Charadriiformes > Jacanidae > Jacana > Jacana jacana. Next base: position 55,600 of record VZTM01000532.1, on the reverse strand, counting down.
ATACTAGCAGGGGAAAAGGAAAAGAAGATGAGGTCCAAATATAATCATTACATAATATTTTTCTAATGAAATATAAAGCTGCCTTAATCTAAACAATACGGTAAGAACTTTATTTATCAGCTTTGAAGAACAGGCAATATTCATCAGTTTAGCAGAGCAAAACGAAAACAAGCAGAAAATATTTTCAGTGTTTAGACAAGAATCCTAAAAAGAATACATTGCTCAGATAAACAGGCAGTACTATCCTAATCTCAATGCCGCTCCTAAAAGGGCATCCTCTGGAGACATACAAGCCTGTGACCGACACAGCTGTTCCTAACAACAAAGAAGTCATGTTACACCAAGCAGGCTATGTACAAGGCCCGGGTGTTGAAACCCCTGAGAAGCAGGACCAAACACCAAGGACTAGCTGCCTAAAGTTTCTGGAGTCCCAGAAACATGTTTTGGGAAGCTCCTCTCACCCAGCCACCATTTCTGGTACTGGTGGAACAGTATAGCAAGTGCCACTGTGTACATGACAATTCTACACCAGAAAGAGGCTTTCATCCTGTAACAGAGTATGCCTTTCCAACAACTTTCAACATCATCATTCTAAATCAGGCATGTATTTAGCAGTACAGCTAAAGAGATATTAACTGGCCCCTTATCATGACCCAATGCTGGAAAGGACTCCTATTTACCTCACGTGGTCACGATACACAGCTTCATGACTCCTTTTTATCTCCACTTCCCTGACATTTCTGTGAACATTTTAATTTGTAGTTTGCAAGGAAGTTCTCATTCTCAAGGATCCTGAAGTACAGTATAGGTTACTTCTAAAGAAAATCTGCATGTAATTCCAGTTTATTTTCTTTTTACTGCAAAGTTATGCAACCTAGGAAATCCTTCAAACAAGAATTACATTTTCATGATTTTTGGTATTTAAAATGTCCTGTAGCTTCTAGGCATTTCAAACTCTTGCATCTACTTGTCTTATAGTCATTTATCAACATTTAGATTTATCACCCCACAACTGTATTTCAGGAGCATTTAAAAAAAAAAAAAAACACTCAAAAGTACACTACTATGATCCATCATAACAGCAGCAGCTTAACATTGATTACAATCATCTGCAAATGCAGAGATACTGAAATAATGCTCATGCCAAAGCATTGTCATAAAAGAAACAGGAAGAAACACTAATCCAGACATATGGGTACATACCAATCTTACACAGGCAGCTTTGCCTTTTCCTATGTGCATATGAAAGTTGCAAAGCATATTTATGCCACTACCCTCAGGAAACAAAAAAAAATTTACTGCAGAAAAATTGATCGATACATGGAAATCTACAGTCCAGACAGTTCTCCTCCTCAGCTCACAAACTGCCAATATAGGGAAGATGAGGAAAAAATTGCACTGTGTAAGTGATCTAAAACTTTCCAGAAAGTTAAAGGACAAGTCCTGAGAGTAAACACTGTAGATCAAGGCCTTTCAAAAAAAACTCCACCAAAAAAAAAAAAAAAAAAAAAAAAAAAAAAACCAAAAAAAAAACAACCCAGCACCACCTTCTTCTTTTTCTTATGCCTTCTGATTTGATAGCATCTCTTCACAATATGAAAACCATTTATTTACTGCAGCACCTGCATCCTAGGACGGGTTTTGTTTCTGTTTTTAGTAAAGCATACTATGGTGATACACACTAATTCCGTCCTGCACAAGCCACCAGCAGAGCAGTGCCATTGAGAAAGCCCACTTGCCTGCTGTCTTGCTCAGACCTTCGTACTAGATCTTTGCCTACACAAGCGGAATTTTTCACATATTTAAAATCAGCCAAGTTCTGCCACGGAAGCAGATCTGTGTCTTGTGTCAAAAGGTATATTGGCAGCATATAGCCCAAAAGAATTGCAGAAGTGTCCATATAATCTGTTAAAGTACAAAAAACCAAGGCTCCTGAATAGAGGAGGAGAAATGGGCTGTTAGACATACCGTATATGCAATGAAACAGTAAAATATGAAAGTATAATATAGGTCACATCAAAAGCGGGTGAAAGTAGGAATGTAAAATAGCTGTGCAGAAATGAATGCTGTAGTCAAAGAACATTCTGCAAATCAGAGCAATGAATATCTGATCTACAGTGTCAACCCTATGCTATTTCTTTAAAGTATGAGAGTAACAATACTATTATTTCAGGTAAGAAGGTTCTGGATGTTAAATGAACCAAAAGGTAGGGCATTGCATGCAGGAAGAGTACTGCCATGCACTGACTCAAGTAGCCAAAAATATCAGGATCCAGACTCTTTGCAAAATAAATCCAGGACCACTCCCACACTCTAAACTCAAAATACCATCTAGAGGAACACTTCTCTCAGGGTGCAACTAGATTTGCAAGGCAAACTGGTGCAACATTTTATATCCTCAGCTACCATCACTCAGTGCTACAGATCACTCGATAGAACTTCCTTGCGTGCTTAACATTAACATTCAAAGAATTATTAGAAAGATAAATAGTTCTTGTACACATTTGAAGCATGAACAGGTCTTGAACTGTATTGCATGATGCTTAGGTGGGTGGTTTTTTGAAAATTAGTTAATGTATTTTTGTAAACACAGGCCATTGTAACAGAGCAAGTTCCTCGCTGTGTGAGCAGCCGCGGTACTAGGAAAACTGCTGTCACCATTTTCTGCGCCCCTGACACTGTCTACCACTGCCCTTCCCATGGAACCTCTCGCTTTAAGGCAGTGCTGCTCACAACTCTCTAGTTAGCAAGCATATGGAAAGAGGAAACTTCCCTAAAGGAAACATCTTGAATACATGTTAACTGCTGAGAATTTAAGAAATATGCCCAACAGAATTACCAGTTGTATTAAAACCAGAGACAGAATGTGCACACACAGCAAGGAAAAAATGGGCTAAACTTGTCAATTTCTTACTAAATCTCCATATATTTTTTTTAATTCTGTACAAAGAATAGGGGATTCAGCCTGACCCACTTTGCTGCTGCCTCATCTTTCCTCCATCATGCAAACAGTTCAAGTGAAAATAATCCCTCCTCCCTCACTATATATTCTCTGTAAAGCAATACATTAGCTGAGCAACACACATCATCTCAATGAAGATATTTGATTGCTATCTTTCAAACTGAATCTTTTTTCTGCTACTGACTTACATGGTGCTAGATACCAGTTGCACAGGGTAGGGAAAATTATCATATATATCTATATATAGTGAATAAGAAAGTCCTTATGTGAGGTTTTCACTGTTCAAAGGCATGCCTTCCCTTACCAGTAACTGGAATGTAAAAGTAATCACCTTCCTCTAAAATTTTCTTTTATTGGAATATTTGCTTCAAATCATCTACAATAACTAAATCAACCCACAAATCTGAAATAACTAAACTACCGTTTACAAATGCAATCTGGCCACGGTCAAAAGTTTGTTATTTTTATTTGCAGAAGATAAAGAGGACTTTCAGAGCAAAGCACTTTTTTCAAAGGCCCTTGGTGCAATCTCAATATATTAAAACTCATCACTGACAACATTAATATATTCTTTTCTGTGAGATCCAGTTCTGTATTCCCCATGGAAAGTACATCAACCTCTTAAATAAGCAACCCATACAGGCTTGCTTCCAGCTGCTTGCAAGCAGATGAGACTGAAAATACTTCAAACCTGGAGGCTGGAACCAGCTGCTCTAAAAAAAAAAAAAAAACACATTTGTTTCATCCCAACATCCTTGTCTATATGATAAAAATAAATGTTCTCACAATTTGAAAAAGTCTCCTCCTTTCCTGAGCCACAGAAAAAGAATTAACCTTTTATTTGCAGGAAAGCATTCTCCAGTCTTAGAGACTAGGATAATAATAAGAAAAATTCAGAAGACACGTACAAAATTAATATGGATTAAGTGTGCAGCAGGGAACCAAAAATAAATGTGATCTTTCTAAAAAATATCTTGAAATAGGAGTTGGCCAGAACTTGTCTTCTGGGGTACTTAACACTGTGACATTGAAAGAAAGAAAAAAAAATATAAATGTCGTGCTTCAAATTCACAAAATGGTAAACTTCTTTGTAATGTAAATCCATAAATTCTGTATCCCCATACAGGATTTTAAAGCCTATATATGGAACATTCCATATATTTTTAACTACCAGAAGTGTTCATTTGTACACGAGAAGTCACCTAGCTACCAATACCAAGGGGGTAGGAATAAGTATTGATCCAACACCAAAGCACATAAAACATCATTTATTAAAAGAAAGAAAAGAAGTGGTAATGACTCCTCTTAAGTCTAGGGACCACTTTCTCTGCAGCCTTGATGTCCTTGGGAATTCTCCATCCCACTCTCAAATAAGTAACAGGACTGTAGTAGGCAGCACTTGCTCACTTAGAAGGGAAGGGAAAAAAAAAAAGCATTCAGTGTGTTTTTAGCTGCTTTTTGCATGATTTGATCTCTGGCAAGAAGCCTAACAGCAGCTGCCACAGCGTGTCATCTCCCCACAGACCTGAAGCGATCTCTGGGATCGTGGTTTGGGAATCTTCAGACCAGGTCATTAGGAAAAGCCATTAATAACAGAGTCACAAACCCTCGGCAGGGACAGCATACAGCTTTAAGCAAAAACATCCTTTCTAATTAAAGCTATGTTTGCACTCCAGTTAAACACTGACATTTAATAAGTCTCACACAAGAGGGTCCTAAAGAAGAAACACACACTAAATATTTATTTTAATTTAAATACAGAGTGACTCAGTTCTGGGTCGGTCTCATAGCCTCTGACTGCAATTCCCCGCTGGCAGCCAGGTCAGGGATCAGCAAGGAGAAGGGCCAGGCTTGGCAACCACTCTCCCCTTCTGCTTCCCACGCCGCATCCCACTGCCCGTGAGAATGGTTTGGGCTAGCCCAGCCTGAATCACCGCTGAAAAGGGCTGCTCTGTACCAAGGGGAGACACACCATAGCTCCCCATCCCTCAGGCAGACCCCTCTGACTTCTCTCTATTCTTCACAGGACATGCCACAAGTATGAAGACTTCTAGATTAATAATGAGAACAGGACAATAATCTCCCTGGACTGAATCCATTTTATGTGAACTATGAGAACTTGGATTTCTTTCAGTAATGGAAAGAAGTTAAATGCAAGAAGTGAGAGGAAGTTTTTCACACAGGCTTTTACATCTCCAAAGAAAGACGAGGAGGAAAAAAATCCCCACAAAGACATTTCTGAAGCACACAATGGGCCAAATTTCTGAACTCTCTTAAAAATTTTTATATTTACAACTTTAAGCACTTAATAGTATTGTTCTTGGTGATTTTACATACTGTTTTTATTGTGATCTTTATTTATGCTTAGAAAAGTCTACATGCTTGGCACAGAACAAACACTATCCCCAAGGAAGTGGGCACTCAGGTTTGAATGCACACAGTGATAATGAAAACAGACATAGGGAAAAAGTTGTCATGGTTTATGGTCACATTTTTATTAATAAGACAATATGCCCCAGGTGCAAGCCACATGTGTTATTTTCAGTAGTGTCGGTGTATTGAACTCAGCCCTAAAATTATGGGGTTAAAATAAATATGGGATAATGTTTTTTCCTGAAAAACAATGCATTTATTTAGGGCATAGAGAAACTTTGTCCACATGAGAAAGAGGGAGGTACTCACTAAGAAAGCACAGAAGTTATTCCATGGCATATATCTCTTCTATGATACCATTTCTCTTCTCTTTTCTTTCCAGGACTCTTCAGTCTAGGAGTAATAGTCCCTAGTCCTCAGACAGGCTACCAAATTTGAATGCAAAAGCAAATGTTTTGGAGATGCCTATAATCTGTGTCCGCCAAAAGGCCACCAGGCACCCAGAGGTCTAGGCTCACCCAAAGTCTTTTAACACTGGGTGACTTCATCCTTGCTGCAGCTAGTATGGTGAGTAGGTACATACAAGTTGGAAATGCAAATAATTTTACTGAACAGTAATTGCTGAACAATAATACATCTATATGGGATCTTTTTCCCTTTCTGACACTACAATATGTTGCTGCTTTCACCTTACTTGAAAAATGGTGACCAAAATATTTCTGAGAGGGTTTTTTTCCTATTATTAAAATTATTTTCATAAACAAAAAGGAAAGAAATTAAATTAATCTATTCTAGATATTGTCTTAGTGAAAAGCAAAGACTGGATAGAAGACCTGACTGTCAAAAATTACTGTGTATGTTATAGTTTCGTGAGAATTATCAAACACACAAAAGTAAAAGCAACTGGGACTTTAGGTAAATTTTGAGAAACCAAGGAAATTAGTGAGGTAGTGCTCAAAAACTCTAGCTCAAACACAGAAGTATTTTATTTGAAAAATACAAATGTCATTCCCATTCCAAGCAGAAGGGAAAAACGATAAGGAAAGACTGGAGACTTGCTTGGATGAATAAACACTTTAAACAGGAAATGGAGAGGAACTCCAGGCTCTACAGAGAATGAAAAGATTAATTAAGAAAGAAGATAATGTCTCAGGGGTAAGAAGTGTTGAAACTCTAAAAGAGGACAGAAGCTCAGCTGAAGGAAACCCTGCCCAGACAATCAAGAATGAGTTTGCCACAAGTACAACTTCTGGAATTTCACTTTGGCTGCTGACTGACTGGGGAGCACCAGCAGCCAAGCACAGGCACAACATGGGGTGGGGAGGGAGCCCCTCCCCAGACACTCCCAGCCCAGAATAATTTAGATTTATATTTACACAGCCTACTATTTCAAGTAAAGAAATTACTCCCAGTGTATTTTGCTCCCATTAGGTAAAGAGAAAGGGGCAGAAAGTCCAGTTGCACCAGGCTAAAGTATTTCACGCAGTACTAAGCAGTCAAGCAGACTGAATTGCTGTAAATCACACAGATGGACTATTTTAGAAGTGGAGAGGTGGAAGAGGACCAGTGCCTAACCATTTTTATCATCACAAAAAAGACACAGACCAAAGCAGTCAAGCTGAAAGCCCTAGCAAGGCTGAGACTCAGCATGGCAATTGCCAGGGTATTTCTGATGCTTGAAATGGGCTCTGGCTACTCCCCCGAACAAAACAATCTGCTGCATCTTCTCCCACGCATTTCCTGCCAAGCATGAGGCCACCACAGGGCCCAGAGAAAGTTACTCTAGATAGATTTTTTTTTTTTCCATAAACATAAGTCATAATTTCTGTTCTTCATAGAATACCATGAAACAAGAGAAACAAATGCACTGGTAGCCTCTTTGGAGCCATAATGTCTTCTACTATCCTATTTTATTATAGTTACAGTACCCATAATATTTACGTCTACACTTCACTCCTTCCATAACCAAAACTTAATAGGTTAGACAAATCTAGATTTAGAAACATTCTCATTTCATCCACCACCTATACAAACGTGTACAGAAACACATTCCATAGAACGACTCTCTAAATATGTACAGGGGGTGGGGAAAGTTTTTGTTTGGGGGGATTTTTTGTGTTTATTTGTTTTAAAGTCATGGGAGACTAAAGTCTACAGTTAGATAAACTTGTGGGAGGGGCGTGGTTTTGGGTTGTTTTTTGTTTTTTATTAAGTTTCTAATGATGTTAAGAAAACACAAGCACAAGAAATCACTCAAATGTAAACAGTTTTGATTCAGTTTTTGAGAATTAAGGTTAGGAACGTTCTTTGTTACTAACCAAGCCTTTCCTGTAATACTTATCCAGTAATACATGACACAGAGCACAAGTCAGACAGCTAACTGGCAGATGTTAACATGGAATATCCTTTTTGCAAAAGGGAGAAAGAAAAAAAAGCAAGCAAGAAAGCAAGAGTACTTTTACCAGTGCTAGCTTGGGCAGGTCAACAGGACCCAAAATAAAGTGATTCATATGCATGTTCACTGTATATTGCTGCTCACATTTGCTCAAGGATTAAATGGAAGCTAAGTGAACTTGAAGACCTAAGAAAAGAGAAGAAATGCAATATGCTTTTTCAAAACAAGAATACACATAATTTTCTTAATGCATTTGAATGCTTTGATGGGCATGTAAAACTGAAATAAAGTCCAATGTTGCTATGGATGTAAGTCAATTTTCCAGGACATCTGATCAAATCACATCTTATTTTATTAACATCAGCTTGGATTTGATTCTTAGACTTTCCTAGAACACCAACTTGGTAATCTGTTAATCGAAAACATTTTGAAAGACTTTTCTTTATAGAACTTCATTCCTTCAGGGTCTAAGAACATGCCTGCTGTAACCAAAGTGCCTGTATAAAAATTACTGCAAAAACACATCCAAGCATCAACCAAACCAATGTGACTGATGCTTCCAGAAACTCAAAGCCTCAGACACATTCCATGCCCTCCAGGAAATAAGCTTTGCAATGTGCCATGAAGGTCCGTAAATTTACGCTCTCCTCAAGCCTAAGAAAATAATAAGCTCAAGAACACGACATCCACACCAAAACCATGCTACCTCCAGCTGAAACAGGCTCTCAGACAATGACACAAAACATAACAAACTTCCAGTAAGAGAGGCAAAGAAGAGGGAGAACAATTTAAAATCTACTTTGAATGCCACTCAGAATTATACAGTCAAAAAATAAAATAAAAAAATAAAATAAAAAACCAAACACCCACATACACTTGTAAATGAACAGCATGCATCGGCTCCTGCGGATGTCATGGTAAGTAACCTCAGAGTGCACTAATGCAACATCAAATAGCAGTAGCCAAAAACTGCATCAAAACTCGTAAAGACGCAAAATCAGCTCAGCCCCTTCACCAAGGAAGGACTAGAAAAAACAGAGTAATAGACCCTGTGTTACTGAAGCACTTCACAGCACAGTGCTCCAAGCAGCCTTTGTGGGGTGGGAGGAAGAGAAGATACACAACAATCAGAAGAAACAGGAAGAAACTTGCCATTTGTCTGCATAATTTCCTAAAAGTCAGCCAGTATCATCTTTATCTTAAACAAATAAGTTCAGCTACTTGATTCTGACAAACTCTAGCCCTACCCAGGCTGCAAGAAAGACCAAACAGCTGCAAATCAGCTGTTCTTGTGCTAAGAAACAAAGGACAGGCTGCAGAGTGTCCCAAACAGCCTTGGCTCTCTGCTGAGTACCACCGGCAAATTGCAGAGATAGTTTTACCAGTTCTAGACTTTGCTACTTTGGAAATTGCCTACTTTCCTAAACAGTTAGAATTAGGGTCAGGAACAACAATAAAGGTGGAAGGGCTTGCCGATAGGTGAGCACAACCATGGAGGTGGCACAGGAGCAGACTTTTCCATACCGAGCACCAGTTCTGGACCTTTCTTTCAGGCTTAGTGCATCACAACATATATTTGTTAATCTCACAAATAACCACAAAGCAGACATTGATTTCTATGTATGTCACTGGAAACCTGAGGGATGGTTAATGGTTTGCTTTTATTGTTGTTTCATTCTACAGTTATTCATCTGGAATCCTTTCTCTTTTTTTTTTGTTCTTTTTTTGTTTTCTTACCCTCTCATACTTTCTTTAAAAGCTAGCAATGTAGAAATTATTTACAAAAGGATATTAAAAAAAAAAGTTTTTCAAAAAGGAGTCCTGCAGAAATATGGGGAGAAGACCCAATATTCCTATTTAGTAATTTTTTTTTCAGAATTACAGTCAGTTGAACACAAGCCAAGTTTTTCTACTGTGATGAGCAGCACCCATCTGTACTCATGTTCTGCTCCCCCCATGATTTTACTTCACCAGTAGTAAAAAACAGAAAAAAGTGACTGTCAAAGTCAATGTATCAGACCTGTACTAGGCCATTGGTAGTAGGATTTAGTCATGAAATCTGTATAAAATCCAACAGAGTAGATTAAAAATTCCCAAAGACTCAAGCTCATGCATTTAAATTATTGAACTAGAACTAAGAGACATGATGATAAACAGTCACATCTAAATAATCCTCAGATATTTCAGCCACTCTAGCAAATATTTGCTGTTTCTATAAATCTCCTCTCAGCACCTGTCAAGAGTACAGACAGCAACACAGGGGAATAAATACATTCAAGCCAGCACAGATTTCCAATAAATCCAGTGAATTTGGGAGCTCGCTAATTCCCTTCTCCAAGTAAGAAGAAAAAATTTACTAAAAACCTTAATCTCCCATGTGCTGATACAGCACTTCACAGCTCCAAACCACACAGAAATTCTCCCAGCTGCCAGCCCTGAGCTCAGCAGGGGGCACAGGAGGGGAGCAAGAGCAGGAGCAGGACTCATAGAGCAGTAACACACAACACATACTGAAGGTTAATGTTGGAAGACAATGGGCACGCCATAGTGGGAGGAAGAAAAGGAAGAAACACATCAAATCAGAGCTGCCATGCATTTATTGAGGAGCCCAACTGTTTTGGTTTTCCCCTCCTACCTTTCCTTTTAACATGCTTTTTTTTCCGCAGGTTGCATCTTCCACCTTTTTCCCTTGTTTGTTTACTTTCTCCATTATTTACTTATTTATTCTGCTGGCATTTCAGGTTCTATAAAACTCATGCTGTTGAAAGACAATATACTTCTTCAGCTGCGCCCAGCAGTGTCAAAACTCACACAGGGGACTTGAACTGCTATTTTAGAGCAAGTCATATTCAACAAAAATCATTAAAGGAGACACAGATAAAGCCCTGTTGGTGTTTACAACCATGTTACATTATGCTGCTGTGTCTTCTGCACCTCTAAAGCCTAACACCATTTGTGTCTACAAGCACCTATATTGATGCAGAGATAGAGTGCCTAACGGAGACGCTAAACCCTGGGAGGGGAAAAAAAAAATGCAAATAATTTAGTAAGCAGGTTTTTGCATAGCAATTGCAAAGAAAGCTGAAGGTTGCAAGATTTGTCTGCTTTTCCTTAGCACCATGAAGGAAAAGCAGTATTTTCTTAGTTAGATTGGACATGCTGCTCTCTTCTCTTAATCTGAACCCTGAATCTCAATGGCAGAGAGCACAGGCATTTACCAGATCCTACTGCAAAAATTAGTGGGGAATGGTGGCAACGTGCAGTAATGGCAAAAAGTTGCTGAGTTGTGCTATTCCAGAAGTTGTGAGTTGCCTCAGGGGAGAGAAAAAAACAAAACAAATAAACAAACAAACAAAAAGTAAATTTAGCACAGCCTGGAACTGGCCAGTCATTGCTAAAGGTTATGACTGTAAAACAAGGCAAGTGCATCAGTGTTTGACCCCCGCCTCTCGCATATTTGCATCCTTTCCAGTCATGTTTCCTCATTTCACAGCCGTCCCATTACAAACCGTCTTTGTGTTTGTTTGGCATCTCTGCCAAGCTGAGCTCATGCTCTTATCAAAGAAAAACATTTCGAGAGGAAGGAGGGTTTAGCTGTTAGTTATTCACCTCCAGGACTCAGGAAAGCCTACACTCAAATTGTCTCTCGAACCCACAGGCTCTTGAATGCTTTGCACCAGCCTCTTAAGCCAAAGCACTGGAAAAACACTTTGGAAACCCCCAAAGGATGCGCTCGTGCACTTCAAATGGAGCTCGAGAAAAATTCAAAGGCCTGATGTATGTCCCACCTACCTCCCACCCGGCACCTGCCATGCCTGGAAGCCCACAGGCACTTGTGTTTCCACCGTTAACTTCTGCTCAGCGTGCATCAAGAAGATAGGAGAACTGACCACAGGCATGGCTGCACACCCATTGCTGCCTGCAGCTCCTTTTAATTCCTCCCCACAAAGCAGCAGCCACATTCCCCTGCTCTGCCTTCATCCTCCTCCCTCCCAAGATCACGCCACAGGCCCTCCCTACCCTCACACCACCAGCTGCTCCACAAGGCACCAACTCACTAAAGCAGCAGAAAAAACACTGAGTTATTTTCTCCTAGATTGCTTTTCCACACAGCAAGGCAGCTAGAAGAGAGTGTGAGGAGTGCCGGCCAAAGGAAAACTATGGGAGCCTGTGGCCAGGAGCAGGAAAGGGAAAAATGGAAACTACTTGCCAGCAGCAGGCTGTAAAACTGCTCAACATATGCTCATACTTGGAGCTTCAGGGAAAACACAGCAGCCTGCACAAAGAGCCCCACCAAGAAGGCAAAAGGCTCTGTGTGTGCTATGTGACATCTATGAACCACAGGCATCACCCCCCCCTCAAGCCTCTCAGCCCCACAGTCCCTCTGAGTGCAGGGGGAACACCAAACCCACAAAAATAGGTTTTGATATTGCGCCATTTTCCAGAATAGCACCCAGGGTTAACTGAGCAACTCCAGTTGGTCAGGTCAGGACACTCCCTAGGATGAAGATAATGTGGTTTCTACTATCAAATTGCTTATTGTTTTTAATCCAGTGATGGTTAAATGTGAAAATATAGAAACTAACCTGAGGGAAGGAACAAAACCCTTGGGACAAGTACTTCTTCACTGTATGTCTGGGCTAAATGTAAAACTGGTACCCTAGCACCTTTACATCCACTTCACAATAACGGCACCATAACGGCCAACCCACATTTGGTAGGAAACAAGTCTCACATGAAATCCTCATGTTATGCTGGGCCACAGGAAGTAAAAAGAGTTAAAATGAAGCCATGCATCTGTGTGATATCACTCAGTGTGTCACTTGTTTCACCTGCTTACCCATAAGACAGCAAAGGTTAGAAATCAGTAGCATCCTGTTCTCAAATTTTAAAAAAAAAAAAGCTATATACTTATACACATTTTTAATGTGTTCGTGTGTATACATACATATATTAAAACCACTTCTTTTAACAGTTCAGGCTTTTCATTAACAAGTCTTGTTGCATCAGGAGTAAGAATACACTCATTTTGATAGTATAATTTTATCATGATGATACACCACCACTTAAAATAAAAAATAGAAAATAAAAATCACAAAGACCAGACCAAAGTAGCCTACAACCCTGGTTGAGACAATTGGATGGTTGTACACATTAATTACAATCCCCTCATACTGAAAGCATTCAAATGTGAATTTGGCAACAACATTCCAAGTGCATCTCATTTATAAGCTTTGACAGGCCAAAATCTGTAGGTGAGAGATTTGTTGAAATTTTATGCTTTTAATGTTCCTTCCAGCTGCCTACATGGCTACCCGAATGAATTCTCTCTCACGTTTATCGGATGTACTTCACTGTTAAAGGAGGAAGATATTGGGAAATAAATCAATAGGAGCACAACAACTGACTTCCTCAGGGCATTACCAGCTGCTCTCCAGAATTTCCCACGGAGATGGCAGAATTGTATCATGCACACTTGATGATACGTGGCAGAGAAGGAGCATAAACATGAAAACTAACCTTCCTTTCACTTGTGTATCCTAAACAGAGGGAAAAAATATAGACCCTCAAACAGAAGCATTATTGCTAAAAATCTTGAATAAGATCTCCATGAAATCTTTTATTCTACATATAGACATTTCTACAGATCATCTCTCACTAGTAATATGATCTTATTCCTAATATCCCTGACAGGACACCAGAAAAATTTAGTAAGCTGTATAAATAGTAACGTTTTTATACCATTAATTTACTGTTATTAGAATTGCTGGAAAAAATATCCCGAGTCCCACAATTGAAATATTTCAAAATGTTAATATATCCAAAAACCTCTATGGCAATGAAGTATCACCCAATCCCAGATATACAGTGGAACTGAGAAAATAACATGGACAGACTTGCTAAACAGAAACTGAGAATAGTTTCCTGAGCCATTCTCACTGCAAACCCCTCCTTCACGTGCCTTTGTCAGAATTCTGCCACTTTTAGAAAAATATTACAATTAACATTCAACCGTCATTTAAGCAGAACCTGTCAGGACAGCACCCATTGTGCTCCTAGGTAATAAGCAATGCAAATGCAAATCTGGGGTCCACACTGGGTCTTCAATATAAAAGTAGGTAGCATAGCAAAAACAAGGAGGAAATATGCCAAGGAAGGAAGAGAAAATGTTGAACTGTTTTACAAACGAGGAATTAAGGCACAAAAACTTGCAAGGATGAAACCCTCATAAAACTTAGCCTAAATGAAATTTGAATACACAGAAGAAAAAAAAATGGAGCAGGAAATGGATAAAAGCATTTTTTAAAATACAAATCTCCTCCTTTTGAAGTGCTCTTCCCAGCATATGTTACCTATCAAAATAAATTTTATGCAACAGGGAAAAATGTAATCAAGCTAAGCTAATTATCACTACCTGTAGCACCCCATAGATAAATTCTGTGCTGCAGACTATAAAAGAAAATATATATTTTTTTTAATTGCTGTTATGGTAAGCATTACTACACTGAAATGTTACATTAAATTCAACCCTATAGCAAACTTTAAGGAGGTTAAGGGGATGGGAGGGATGAGGAGAGTGGTGGCATCCCCCAGTGAGGAAGTCTCACTCTTTCCTGCTGCCTTCTTACATGAACATAACAGCTGAAGTAGATTTTTTTTTTCTTCCATACAGATTTCAGTGCATTGCCTATAGGCACTCAGAGTCACAGAATCAGAATGCTACGGAAAGCTAACGTTGCAACTGAAGCTGACTTAAAAAGAAAACTTGCTTTTCCCGAAGTACTAGGCTAGGCTATTCTAGAGGTTACACCTTTTCCCCACCTCCACTGCTTTGTAGATTCTTCAGAGTAAAGCGTATTTCAAACTCATTAACAGTAATGCTTCTGATGATATTTTTTTCCCTATTAGTCTATATTAACTTTAGATGCATTGCTGAAGGTTTCTTTTCTTTTCTGAAGCAGCTTTGAACGCAGCACAGGTCTCAAAGATAAACTGCTTAATCTCACTTTTCCAGGCACTGAAAAGAATAAGGACCAAAAAGCTGACAGGACATATCTGAGTAAATTCTGTATACTCCCACTACACACCACTTGGAAACACAGCAGAATATGGTCATGGAAACATGCATCAGTGCTTCAGTTTAAAAGCATTAGAACATAATTCCTTTTAAAAAAGGGAAGGAGAAGAGACAGAACTCAATGATAACACCATTAATATATGAGGCTGCATAATCTTACCACAGTCGCAGTCAACAGAGGTATCTAAACACATTCATATGCAGGGAGGGAGATGCCATTTATTATGTAATTTGTCCTTTTGCCTAGAGATTCAAAGCTTTGCTTAAGAAGTAATTAAAGCGGTGACTTCTGGTGAACTTTCCCTACTTTGTAGCCAGTTAATTTCCTCCTCCTGGTGAAAGTCTGATGTATGCCTATGCCACACATCCTGCTTTAGGCTATCACCAAGATGGGAAAATTGTGGCTCCTTTCTTCCTGTTAAGAGTTTAAAACCAGGAAATATATCCATTATGATTTTTTTTTTTAAAGGGTAAAACAAATGTTAAAGACATTGGCCAAACAGTGGAAGAAAATTCCCAAGACTATAATCACACACATGAGGAAAGAAACATTCAAAAATATAATAACGGATAAAATGCCTTCAAATTTGTCAGGAAACACTACTAGAAGTAACATTACAGACAGCTGAACAGGATTCAAAAATAATATTCAGCATGTGGAGAAGAAGGGCACTACGAAAACGCACCGCCAATTTTGTATTGCAGACCTCATACAGGCAGAAATGCTGTAGTCCCAAGGGGAGACCTGACCCTATCCTCCCTCTTCCGTCCTTCCTTTAGGAGGGGGGAGAGATCCTCATCCTCACACAATCCTACAAATGGTCTTTAAGAAGGCGTTGCAATTTAAAAATAACTTTGAAAAACTATCCTGAAATCAGGAGAGTGCCTTAGCTATGGCCTGATACACGCAACTTCTTCACAGCTACTCGAGCAAAAAATAGCAGCAGTTCTTCACAAGCCCATTGAGAAAAACCGGAACAATATGGAATTTAAGCCCCACAGCCTCAGCGCGGGAAGTTTGGCAAGAGAAGGCAGAGCGGTGATTCACACTTCAGCTTCTCACATCGTGATACAGAGCATCTCACTGGGAAGACTCCCAAAGCATTTTACAAGCAAACTCTCAGTACAAACCCCATTCGTCACTGAAATACAGTCCTTTGCAGCTAGAGTCAGAAGCTTCTCCACAACACGGGGGCAACAGCTCAGAGAAGTTCAGGACAAGCAGCAAGATGACTACAGAATCACGCAGATGAGGCTCAAAGGAAAGATCAGGGGAGCAACACTCCCCTCCTCATGCTGCAACTGTCCCCATCTGACAAGATTTGGGCAGACTAACTGCAGCTGACAGCTTTAAGCAATCTTTTATTGACATCTGGTCATAAGCACAAATGGAAAGGCTCCACACAGAACCCACCTCAGCACTGCAATGAGTTTTGGAATCAGTGGTCACCACAGGGAACAGCCTCCCAATGAACCAACAGCAGTGCTCAAGAGACCGGGATACAGACCTCCCTAAAGTATAGATTACTCCAACTATTCTGAACCTTCACACACTATGACACAGTTTCTGTAAGGGAAGGGTGAACGCGTACCATGTGCTATAAAATTAGCTTCTTCCTATTCAAATATCCAAAGCAATTTACATAGAGAGAATGCATGCTTCAGAATTGAAAAGTGAGCTAACCAGTTGCAGACAACCTGCATGCATTGCAGAGTACCACAGACCTGTTCAGGCTGGAAGGGACCTTCAAGAGTCAGGTTCTGCCTCTTGCTCAAAGTATGGTCAGCTGTGGCATAAGCTTGCTCGGGTCTTTATCCAGTAGGTTTTGAAAACTTCTAATGGTGGAGAAGGCACAGTCTACCAGCACTTGCATAGGTTGAGCTCTCAAGTAATCTGTGACTCTGTTCTTGTCTGCTGGTAATAACTCCCTATCTTCCTCAAACCCCTTCACTAAGTAGAGGGTCCTACGAAGCCTCCTTGGTGCAAACTGAGGCATACGTATTTCAGCTGTACTTGTGCTCACTCCCACTAATTTATCCACCCCACCCAGTAGGTCCACATTTTCCTCCTTCAGCCTTTTTCCTACTGATGCACATGGTAGAAATCCTTCTTGTGGCCCTTAACATCACTTGCACACACCAACACCAGCTGAGTTTTTGTAACACTAGCCCTGCAATGTTTCTAAATTCCTCTTTTGCTGCTTTCTCCACCTCCTATATGTGGCCTTTTGCATTGGAAGTCCATCATATGCTTCCTGTCTAGCTAATCTGGTCTCTCAGTACATCTGCTTTTTTCTCCAAGTAATGGCTACTCCAAGTAAGGGCTAGCTGCACTAGAAAGATTTTCCTTCAAAACTTGTCCAGCTTTCATGACCTCTTTTGCATTTTAGAGCTTCAGTGTTATCTGGTATCAGTTACCTGAATAAATTGAATCCTGCTTGCCTGAAATCCAGGGTCTGTCATCCTGCTACTTGCATTTCTCACTCCCCTAGGGATATTGAACTCTTCTATTTCATGGTGGCTACAGATGAGGTTGCCATTATCACTCTCCCAACCACTTCTGTCTTTTTTATGAAGAGCAGATGCAATTACATGCCATACCTGTTTGGCCCAGGATTAATTAAGTTAATCCCAATGCTCTCAAGAAAAGTCCTCCCTAGTTTGCATCCAACCATGTCACTCTTCAAGTGGATGTCAAAGACCTTTCAGATCACCCATAAGAACCACAGGCTGTGAGCCAGAGATTTCTTCAAATTATCTAAAGACTTTGCTTCCTCATCAGATGACCTGTGAGAAACTCCCATTGTTGCATCCTCTTTGCTCACCTATTCCATATCATGACTCACAGGCTCTCTACCTGTCTGTCATCTGTCCCAGTGAAGAGCTCTGCACATTCCAACTGTTCTTTCCCTTAGAGAAAAAATTCCCTAATACTTATTTTCCCATCCTACCTAACCTGAAGAGTCCCACATGCTGTCCCACAGCGTTGCAGTTACCCTAGCAGAGTCACAGCCATTACCGCACGTGTGGTTCCAGCTCCTGCTTGTTTCCCAGGCTGCACGTGTTTCTGTATGCTTCCCATTCTTATATGAACACTCTCCTTACTGGACTGAACAACTTGTGGGACAGTAAGTTTTTGCTCCACATTCTTAGGGGGGAATACAACACTGACTGACCACAAGAGCCCTGCTATCCCGCAGTAAGGGGAACAAATTCTCCCTGCCCCAGAAAACTGGCAAAACAGAAAAGGAAAGGAGAGGGAGAAGCATGATCATCTCTGCTCTATAAGGGAACACAGGAGCATAGGAGATTGAGACAACAGAAGGCTTAAAGCAGTGAAACCAGATCTGACATCAGCCTGGTGCTTTAACCACGAAACTGTTCTTTCTCCCTCTGACATAACTGTCTTGCAATTTGTGACCACAACTAGTGGCTTTGAGATGGCTGAGGAGCATTTACAATCCCACTTTCTAAAGCAGCTTTGCTTTGCCTGCTTTAGTTCCCTCTGGTCACCCCCTTTAACGTTCAGCCCACATCTGGCTGTAGTATTTGTTTGGTGACAAAGGAGTGGCAGAGAAGGTGTATTGCACATCATATACCTCAGGCCCCCAGTTTTCATCCTGTGAAGAACTCCATAAAGGGGACACTCCAACTGATCAATGAAGGTGTTTCAATGTGGGAAACCCACAGCACTTCAGGAAGATGAGCTTTCAACTCACAGGTACACTGCACACTGCGGTGGCCTTTTTTTTAAACTTAAGAGCTTCTGACACACACTTGCTTAAACAGCTGCAGGGGTTTAAGGTTTTAACATCTCTCCTGCCACCCTCCTCTTCCTTCCTTTTTGGCCTATTACCATTTGCCAGAGCAGCCAGCCAAGCCCTGGTAGCAGCTGCATGTGTGCTTCATCACCACCAGTTGCTGTTCAACCTAAAGATACTGGATGTTGCATTGAAGCAGTTCAGATGCATTCACAAACCCTGGTCTCTCTGCAATGACCCTAGGAGAGAGGTGTAACAACCAGCAGCACCTGGCAGCTTTGAAATCTGCATTGGTTGGCTGACATTCCCCAGGCGTGATACCATCAACCAAGCCACCTTCTCAAGTTGGGGAAGGAGGAAAGTGGTGATAACTTCACTGAAGAGAAATGCAGCAAAGTGTGATGCTTCACTGTTGATTCTTTTCACAATTCTTACAAGTACAGTCAACAATAGTTTAGGAAGCCCCTTCCACTAGTTTAAAAAAATAAATAACTCTGCAATGCATTTCCAATTTACAGTGTGTGTGTTGACAGTGCCACCTTGATAAGTATGTCTCTAACACATTCTTACAGTAGCTCCTGAAGTCTAGAATATACAAAAAAAAAAAAAAATCACCTCTCACCGTTTGAATTGAACATGGGAATGCACTGAACCAACATTCACTCTGCCACAGCAATGAAACACATATAACAACTCATTAGGAAAAAAATCCTTAGCTCAGTAGCATGAATATTGAAATGCATTCATAACGTATTGATCACTGATATCACTGCAGACCAAAGTTAAGTTCTTGTGAGTTCCTGTAGCACTGAGTCTTTTCATTTGGGGGAATTTTGGTATTTTTTAAACTAGTCTAAGTTTCCTTAGAAGTACAGACTTGCTACCCAATTTTCTGAGTTTATACTACTTAATGTGGGGGGGAAATATAATGTGAGGAAGGGGTTCGTGTATCATCATTTGTAACAATTTGCATTTATATTAAGATAATCTTGGGTATAAATTCCAAAACAAAACACTACATTAAGTTAATACACAGAAACCCAAGCAGAGAAGGCAGTTGTGAATACGTATCAACAAATACAGACTGACATGACACTCATACAGCTAGCAGAACAACAGTGACCATTGCTACCTGTTTTATTGCAATGGCATAACTCTTACAGTGAAGACACTTTGACATCAACACTGCACATTTCACATGCTGTACAATAAGGACATTCCAAGTTTGCATTGTTTTTTTTCCATTATAGAAGGTCTTCTGCATCTCTCTACTAATGACGGTAATTATCCAAAGCATTCAAATCAGCTAAAACAAAAGAAGAAAAATTTTTCCTTACTTAATAACATGGCTTTTATATGAAAACCCTAGCTGTTCCTTTGCCAATGCTACAATATGACTTTTATTTAGATCATTAACAGAAAACTGATTTGTTGTTAAAGGAAAAAGGTTGACCACAAACTTCTGTGTCCAAAAAAAACCCAAAACAAAAACAAAACAAAATCAAACAAAACCCACAGTGTCTTGTTTACCTCCTTTATGCTTTCATAAACAACCTTAACACAGAAGCTGATTCCAGGGCTGTGACTAAATTTGACAAGCAAGACCATATACACACCCTTTTAAGGAAAGCGATAGAAATTCAGGATCTCTGCTACTCTAAGTATGACAAAAGGTTTTTATCAAGTTTTAAGAGTTTCTGAGAAAGTGTAACTTGCACAGATCGCTGTGGATGACACTTCCCAATCTCCATCAATTAAAAATAAGAACATCTGGAGCTTTAATTCACAAGACAACCTGAAGCTATATCAACATTTCTGTGCTTTTCCATTAATTTTTCGCTCCTGTGGTCCTGAACACTTACCCATTCCCACGCCAACACCTGAGTTACCTCTAATGAAGACCAGAAAAATTACAGCACCCACACACCACAGTGAAAAAGAGGAATCACAGAATAGCTGCCAACCATCCCACATGCCAGAATGAAATAGGGCAAGGGGGTGAAGGCTAGAAATCAAGGCAAGCTGAAGTTGCTGAAGTTGATGGGTCAAACTCATATGTGCTAGATAGGTGCTGATTAGGAAGGCAAGATAAGGTGTTTCCAGAGACTCAGCATCCCAGAATGGAAGGGAGGAATGGAGTTGGGGAAATATAAAGCCCATCACACATATACAACCAACAAAACACCACCAGTTGCTGCTTTGCAGAAGAAGGGCAGAGGGAAGGACTAGTCTATGATAATCTACTCTACCCTCAGATTTTTGGATGCTATTGTGCAGTCACTGGATGTTACGCCTGGTAGCGATATACTAACACACACCACCCAGCTTATCTTCCCTTGTTAACGAGCACACCCAACCCATCATGAAAATGTCAACAGAACACCAAGAGATCTGTGTCCATGTGGAAAGAAACTGGCACAAGAGAAGTCACACTGCTAAGAACAGAGGAAACATTTGGAGAACCAAGCCCAAAAATCTACTTTCCCCCTCAGTCCAAGCCACACATACTGCTTTGATAGCATCAGTATGAAGCCTTGAAGCTTATTTGATTAGTGTTCCTGGCAACGCTAACAATGTCTTGGTAACAACAAGTTTCTCCAGTCTCCAGCTTGCCAGAGGTGCCACTGGGGTAGCTCTTGTGTGGAACACAGTGAGAACAGGAGAAGCTCCAGCTTATGTGTGAGCACTCATCAAGTAGGAAGCCCCACAAAGAAGATGACAGTAGGTACAGCATGCACTCCACTTGTTCCCAGACTAGCTCAAGTATCCAGTCTTAGCCTTCGAGGATTTCCAGAGGCTTGGTTCTAAATACATCAAGATATCTCTCCATTCATGGGCTCCATTCCTGGGAAAATGCAACTATTACTACTGAAAATTATGATAGCCAACAAAAAAAATACCACAGCAACAGTGAAAGAAAAATAAAAATAGCAGAGAAAAACACAAACTTCGCAATGGACTATCCTCAACTCCTAATTTATATTTATTTTTATTTATTTTATTTCCAGACTCTGGGAAGACATTACCTTTTTGCATAACAACACACATAGGCAAATCGCCTTGACTGAACACAGACTAGCCCACGTCTTACATTGTAAGATGTTCCAAACGTGTAAGGGGAAAAAGGCTCACACGCATTTCTAGCTTTTCTGGAAATATATGCAAAAAACCTTTAGCCTTATTTTTAATTATTTTAACATCTCCAGTGGATTGTATTTTGTCAAGACAACTGGTAGCAGAAAGGAGGAAGTTTTCTGCCTGTCTCTATCTCAAGTTATATCAGGTCTCTACTTTAAATAACTATCAATAAAATTACTTAAATCAAGAATATGCCTTTATCAAAATTAAATACCATATGTTTCATTTCTCACCATTAAGAAATTAATTGCTCTCAAAAGATACTTTATGAGTTTAAAGTTCATATTACCATCTTAATACTCTGCCAGGAAAGAATTAGAGCCCAACAGAGGAAATATTAACAGATTCTACAGGCAATGTTACATTTAACTGACATATTTATAAACACCACACATACCATTATTATGAAGCAGCAACAGAAACAAAACAAAGCAATCCCCTGTTTACATGCAGACTGTGTAACCAATGTACATTATCAACTTGATCCATAACTGAAATCGTCTAAGTTGTCGCTATAACCTCACATAAAATTCATTTTGACAGACACTCTGATCTTCCTTATGAGAGAAAATAAATGTTACCCAGTATCTCATCAGGCTATTAGCAAAACATTTTTCAATAACTGCCTGCACAGATCATTTGCCAGAAATTACAAGTCATTCAAGTGTATCTTTCACTTCCAGAAGGCATATATGAATGCCAGAGAACCCTTAGAGGTCTTCAAATTCAGAAGGAGGGCTACCTGTTTAAACTGCTTTATAGACCTAACAACCATGAATACCTATTAGAAGATCAAACTAGCTTGGACTACGCAAAGTAGT
>VZTM01000532.1:4641-28104 GCA_013400555.1 Jacana jacana | reverse complement strand
TATATGATAATTTTTCTCCTCTTTGAGTAAAAAGTCACATATGTTACAGGTTTACATAATTATTTTTAAGAAATCATAGGTACCTCTCACTGTGCAATACAGCTACAAAACAGTGTAGCAAGCCCTCAGTAAAGCAGCTTCTTTTGGGACCTCCAGAGATTGCTGATGCTCAAACTCAAATTTTCCAAAAGTGACAAGTTCCCCCCTACTCTCATAGTCAACTAAGCATCCTGACTTAGACACTGATATTAGGACACTAGAGATATTTAGCAATTATCTTAGTAGAAAATAATATATTTCCTTCATTACCCAGGCCATAAAAAAAGGAAATGCTTCTTTAAGGCATTGAGAAAAAAAAATTAAGTCATAAAATAGTGTCCTTTCCAAGCAATAAGACACAGTCTTATTATTTAGACTTATTATTAAGTCTAAAAATAGCAGACTGCTTTAACAGCAGGATGGCTATACACTAGGTTTTCACTAAACGTACCATAAACAACCTTTCCTTGAATACCACAAAAACCTCCAGATACCTTTTTTAAAATTAGCAATATAAAAATTGCCTCAGGACTAGTATATCAGAAGAAAAACAAGATCTTAACTGATGTTTCCATTTACACACACACAATCAGCACACACAATCACTGAAGACACCAAAATCATACAAAACGCTAGAAGTTACTCATTTAACTTTAAGGTGATACAAACAACTTCGACATCCCCCAAGTTCTGCCTCCCCAGGCAGAATATCTTCATTTTTACATTGCACTCAGGTTGCGGAGACAACTTTAAAATAACAGATAACTGCAAACCAATAAAGTTGTATTCCTCAGACTGCAGGTATGACATCTGAAGCAATCAGCTGAGGCATGAGGCACCTTAGATATCTCAGTCATTAAAATTCACCACACTTCAAAGTATCTTTCAAAATCTCTACAACTGTCAAAACACAATTTACCTTTTTCTGATTTGCCAAAGTGTGTAGGTTTCCTCTGTTAATTTATACAGGACTGTGAGCTGTCACCGTGAAAGACTGCAGTACACCACAGTTAAGACACAGAAACACCATTAAATATTTGGAAATTAAGGATGTATCTTACACTACATTGAAACTAAAGTGCCAACTGATTGGCAAAGCAGAATAGGAGAACAAAAGCATATCAGGAGGGGGAGGGGCACGGAGAAAAGAAAAAGAAAGAAAAGAGTATTTGACCACTATGAAGGCCTTTGCACTGTAGGCCTGAAAAAGACCACCATAAAATCTGTTGGGCATCCTTATCGTTTTTCAATCAAAATACCTTTGCGTTGATTAGCTTTGCAATGGAAAAAAAGGGCTTTGAAAGGCAGAAGTTATAGTGGGGAACAGAATACGTAAGAATTCAGACTGAGTAACACGGGTGCTATGCTCAGTCCAGCAGTCAGAAGCAGAGGTGAATAAAATAGTGGAATATTGAAATAATGGAGTATTCCAGGCTGAATAAAATGCAGCCAAGTCTCACCACAAAACCAAATACTACCCCATATAATTTCTGCTGTCCAGGTAAAAAGGTTCAGATCCAAGCCTGCCGCAGAGATACAAAACCTCTATGGGACAAGTATTCAGGCAGGCTCAGCTCTACTTGTTCCTCATCACTCACCTTCCCATCTGCAGGACAGCCCTTTCAAAACATGCTTAATGCACATAAAGCATCTATGATTCAAAATGAAGAAAGTTTTAAAACAGTTTTTTATAAGAGTCTCAGCGAGCTCATCTTCAGAGGAAGAGAGATGAAATAAAACTGAAGACTTGGCCCCCATTTATGTCCTATAGGTGCTTTAGACAAAGGTGTTGGCCCTCCATGCATTCACATCAGACTGAAGGGTTTCTTAGTTCAGAAGCTTATCACCTTAACTTCACACCTCATCTTGCCTCCTCATTTCTCTTACTCCCTTCTCCGTCCCCCTTACCCTGACAATTTAGAGCACAGTCTCTATAACACATGCAGAAGCGTGAGAACGGGTGTTTTAATGCCACATGAAAGTATTGTTATCATACTTCTAGAAGAAAAAGGTAAAGCTCCCATTTTGGTAATAACTGTTCCAGCATCCGAGTCTTTTAAAATGGATCACAAGCAAACTAGATAGCAGCCAGAGAAGTAATGGCATAATCTAATGCTACTCCGTAGGCTATTTGTCCTTCTTTATGTGCTATGTTCACACACAACTGTATTTACCTGCTAAGGCTGATGATCAATTTAAAGATGCAGTTGTCTTTAGTGAAGAGTAATATATTCTCTGTCTCTGTAAAAGGCAAATTTCAGTTGAACAAACAGCCAAGGCTTGAAACATTTGCATTATGTGGCTTCCTTAGCCTGCAAGCCTTTCTCGAAACATAACTGGGACACGCAGTGGGTAACAGCAAGTGCTCTAAAACAAATACTGACTCTTGGGATAACACAGCCTACTTCACCTTGCCTGCACAGGGCTTTTTTCCCCCTGCTTACCCCTTAAATCCTCTTGCTCTATTTTTAAAGATAAAAACAAAAAAGCGTTGTTTCCAGAAAACGCTATCTGTTATCCTTTAACACCATGCAGAGCACAGCTGCGAGTGATGAACTAGAACTATTGTTGAGTTCCTGTAACAGACTTCTCCCCGGCTTCCTGCCTCCCAACCCCTCCTTCAGCAAATGGTTCACAAAACCCTCCAAAGGGATATATAACATTTATATTACCAATAGTCATATATATATGATCTGGTTATGTTTTCCAGTGGAAATTGTATAACTGTGTCATCCACTCAGATGACAAGAAGCAGAACAGATAGGTTACATGTACTTTAAATAGAAACTAGTATCTTGGTCTTAGTTACCAGCTTAAGACAGAAGTTCAACAATGTCACTCCAAACAAATGCCCACCACACACGTGCCTCACTGCATCAACTTTTTTTAAGTGACAGAAACACCAAAGTCTTACATGACAGACATAGAACCTGTGCTGCTGCCATGCTGCAAGCTCTCCCCAAGCCTGAAACTGAGACCCTCTCCTCCTGAAGCTGCAGAAAAAGGGAGTAGGACTGGAAACAGAAAAGTGCAAGAGACCACAAACCCTCCCCTCAGTAGCTCAGCCTCCCTGATGCACACCGGAGAAACATGGCATCCCGCAACTTAGAGGAGGCAAAGCTTTATGCTTGGTCACAGATTTTTGAACGCACTATTTCACTACAAGCTATTTCCTGGGCTTTGTAAGAAACAGAGACAGAAACAAACTAGATGAAAAATAAAGAAAAAAAAAAACACACAAACAACAACAACAATGAGAAGAAAAAAAAAAACCACACCTGGGCAGAAAGTTAAAAATAAGTACAAAACCTTGGTTAGGTTTTTGTACTATTTGTTGTTGGTTGCTTTCTAGGGAGAAGGAGCATTGCTACAGTAACATTAGCTTTCCTAGAAGTGTGAATGGAGTGTGGTAGTAGCAAAAAGCTAGACCCTCCAAAAAGCCCCTCTGCATAAACACAAAATTACCCCTTCCTGGCAAGCCCCCAAACAGTTACAAACCCAACAACAACATTTACACTGTAAACTCTGTGAGGAAAAAGTTACCTTTAAGTTTGCAAAGTTCTAGCAAAACCACATCTCTGCCCATGACAAAGACTCCCCAATGCCTATAAATAAAAATACCCAAGACCACAACCAAGTTTAGGTTTACCAATTTAAAGATTTAATTTAGCCAACAGAATGTTTCTGTAGAAGTAAAATTGAATGCATGTAGCACTAAAATTAAGCATAGAAGTGAAGATCAGAGCCCTGGTCACCCTTAACCAGTGCAGATTTCCTGAATAGTTCAGTTATTACTACAGTTACTTGGTGTAAAACACAAACAAACCTGGAGCTCTTGTCAATCTTCGCCACTGTTGTGGATCTTTTCGTCCCTTATAATGAAAACCATACTTTGTTTGTTAAACCATACCTTTTTTAATCCAAGGTTAAAAGGAGGGTGCAATACTACTAATGCATTCTCTCTACACATAAACTCCATGCATAAACAAATATTTTAGGTTTGTTTAAAAAACTTATTTAAAAAACATTTTATGCTAGATGCAGCATTGACTAAGGAGTTTTATTTAGATTGGAAAATGCTTTGTAATGGAAAAATCGGCTTTACTCAATTTAATTCCTAATGGAAAATATAAGCAAGACCTATTAAAAGCCTAAGTACTTACATATCATGAAGTGCTGTATTTTGTGATGTTTTCTTAGAAATCAAGGTAAAGTGGTTAATATCATCCTGATATGCAATTGTGGCAAGAGCATTAGCTAGATGCAGAGTTAGTTACCTAATGTAACTCATACACTCACGAAAACGGCTTTGCTTTTCTGGCCATTAAATCTTTTCTGTAATTGCCCAGATTTTATTTCACATTTTTATTCAGTTAAACATTTTTAAGATATTTTGCAAGCACATCTCCATTTTCTCTATGCTGGCAGTACCTTCTTCATAAATCTTTAAAATATTTCTGCTTTTTCTGACAGAGTCAATGAAAAAGTCTTCTCTGAACTGTCAATATGATCCAGCCCAGTTTAATAGATGAATAGTGTGGATTTTAGAGCAGCTTCAGAGAGCGCAACTTCTCTTACATCCATGAAGTGAATGCTAATAGGTTACGTTTAATGTGTTTAAAGTGGGGTTTGGTGTTTTCTGGAGTTATTTGTCTATTCTTATGCCAATCTACAGCAAGAAATACAGTAATCATTTTCAAAGTAGCCTGAAAAAAAAAAAAAAAAACCCACAAAAAAACCCCACTATATATATATATATATCCTTGGAAAAGAGGAGAAAGAAAACTCTACTACAAATAGCAAAAGACATAAACTACCAAGTCCACCATCCAGTCACTCTATTGACAGCAAAAAGGACAAAGCTTCAACTTTAGAAGGTGAGAATAACAGTATCACTTTACAGTATCTTTTGAAGGCTCCTGGAATACACCAGACTTTCAAAAATAAGATTTTATAACCCAAACTCATTTATGGTTTATTTGATTAAAAGAGTTAGACAAAACATTAAAAGTCATACCAAAACAGAAATAAAGGGGGACCACATTACAGATTTGGGATAAATAAAGCTAAGTTTATCTATCTGAAGGAACATAAGCATGTCAGTATTTCTAGAAATACACTACACTAAAATAAGAGGATAGGAGTAACTACAATAATGCAATACAAATCACTACAATTGACTAGGAAAAAACACCAAACAACCCAATCTGCAAGGACAAAAGTACAAATTCTGGCTTAAAGAAAATCTTGAAAATTAATGGAGGCATTACAATCGATCACTGATCAGTCAGTCACAAGCAATATGCCCATGTCAAATTCAGCATCTTTTAAGGAAGCTGCACCATCAGGAAAACGCATGATCACATCACTCACTGCTCTCCCTGCGTCCCGGCACAGAAACCAGTATTATGAGCCTCCTGTTTCAAAATATGAACATGTAAAATACAAATAAGTATCTCTAGGAAATAACACACAATGCAGTTTTGCGGCCAATTTCTAAGATGAGGCAAGTTTGAATCTCCAGGTGATCTCCGAAGTCCTTTCCAGCCATGACAATTCTGAGATTCTGTACTATCTCAAAAACATGAAATACTGTAAAATCTAACCCTCGTCACTTTTATATTGACTATTTGAAGGCATTACCAATTAAAAGTTGCGCTATTCCTTTTCAGACTCCTTTTCATTCCAAAGACATGAGAGTTTAACACAGGCAAGAAATTAAACAACCATACGCACACATCCCTTACAAGCACCCACACAGTATTTACGCTACTGAAGGAATAAATCACTAACCAAGGGACAAAAGGCAGAGTGAATATTCAGGATGAATATTTAGCCTGTAGTGCCTTCCCTTCTCCCTTCCAGGGAGCCAATGGATGCCTGATGGCACATGGCACCTGTCAGGAGACAGAAGTGGGTGAGTATCTTCTGGCATAGACCTACTTTAACACCCGTGAGGCCACACTACAGACTGAGCAGAACTTTCCTGAAAACATGCACAAACACCTTCAGGCTTATAACAAGGCAGCACTTCCTAGAAGCACTCTCTGGGAACATCTTTCCCAAAGACAGGCAATCAAAGCTCTATCTTCCTCCATTCTTGCTATCTCAATAGCAGAAGATTATGTCATCTCAGCCCTCTTCACTTTGGCTCCTACACATCCCCCAGTCAGACCTTCCACCTCCTCCGCAGATGCTCACAAGCTGTTCCCAGTCCCTGGGCAGAGGAACAGTGGTGCAGGCAAAGTCCTCAACATCATCTTCTGCACTGCTGTTCACAATTCAACAGAGCAACATGTTCATGAGGTATTTCCAACACACACATGCACAACCATATAAGCCCAGAGACACTTGTGCTTTTGCCGTGACACAAGACCACCAGATAAACTAGGTGATGGTAATTAGAACCCATGGCATGATTTTTATTTTTAATGAAAGTCTTACAATTTATGCTCTGCTTCTGAAGTTGATTAATTGTGTTGTCATTCAGTATATATAAAAATCAATATATGATGTAAAAGGATGTTTCAAATACAATTCAATGCCTTCAGAAGGAACATTACAGTGATATACCTTTCATAGATCAGCGGTTTCTGAAAAATCATCACAATCTTGATAAACTTCAAGTCTGATGATATGAGGAAAAAAATTTGTGTAAAGAATTAATAACAGCATTTTGATCACAGCTGGTCTTAAGAGCAAAAAGTCATGTGACAACCCTATTCAGCACATTACCAAACAAGAAAAATTCAGGAAGTTTTGTTTCAGAGGCAGCACAATGACCAACGCCACACCTGGGTAACGGATTCTGTCACTCAGATTATGTTCTTCTGCTGTATTTCCTAGTACCCTATACATCAAAATTCAACACATTCTGCTATAGTGGTAAATTTCTGACAAAAATGCCTACAGGAGGCAGGGAAATATCTCCATGCAGTCATTTTCAAGACTTGAAGAAAAGGGCCATCTTAAAAAACTTAATTTCTGTTCCATGTACCACATTACTTATTTTTCCTGCAGTTAAACTCACAGGTTGGGGCCTGTGAATTTCTTAGTTAAAATGTGAAGAATTCTTGTGTGGAGAAAAAAGGCACACACACACAATAAAAAAAAAAAAAGTGTGCAGATCAAGATGAATACTGGCAGAGAAACCAACTGAGCTGCGATAATCAGTTAGGGGGGAAGGGGGAGTACTTGCCACAGCATCAACATCATCTTGCTTCTGCTACAACAGCAGCATCTAGCTGATCTGACTACAGAGCTGAACTGAATAAACTGAACAGGAAGTACATAGGAAAAAATAGACAAGATGTGATGCATTACAGACTACACAAGAACCACTGGTGTAACTGTCTGCATTTCAGTACATCCTGACAAACTAAAAAATGCCAATTTTTATCATAAAGCAACAGTTCTTAATTTAAAAAAGAAAAATAAAAAAATAAAAAGAACAAACTATAACCCAAGCTGTATTTGCTTCTCAATTAAAAACCAAATTAAAGTACATTTGGGGAGAAGTAGTATGAAGACACTGGTAGACATTACAAAGTTTCAAATATTTATAGATAAGACAGACCATCTTTTAGATGCTATGAGAATAGCACAAGTGTCCCACTCTAATGAGTGGCAAGATTAATAAATCACAAAGAGTGAAATCATGAGCTCCAAAGGGGGTCTACCTCTTCATCTGTGACAATTAGTGTGTCACACTCACAGCAGCCCAGAGGCAAATTCCTTGTGCTATTTTTTATGCATGTATTATTTTAAAACATATCTTTTCCAAAATTACACTTGACATTTCTTTAATGGACTGACTTGCACTCCAGCCAACCAGCATTGCAGACCTGAAGACATCAGACACTATAAAGATATTATAAAATTCAGCAAATTGTCTATTTTCCTGCCAATATAGAGTGATAGCTTCTTCCCCCTGATAAAGCATTAAAGCATCCTTTTGGCTTAATACCACTAGCTCCTCACTACACAAGGAGATTTTTCTCAAGGTTCATCATGAATTTTGCATGATTAAAAGAAGCACAAAATAGTCTATGGTTATGACCTATATTCACAAAACATGGGAATGTAAATGTAAACAAAGGAATAGCAAGGGAATGATGAAACATTAATACTCATGCCACCATATGCACAGAAATCAAGAGGCTCACTTTAGGGTAACCTTACACACTCCTAACTTTTAGGTTAACCTCTGACAAAGGCTGATAAAGACCACAGCCCGTATCACTCACCTATTGTTTTAAAGTCGCTTTGGCACAATTTTCTTCAGTACCTTTGCACACTGCTTGTGTGTAAACAGACTTCAACTCATGCTACTTAACTGAGATTTTTTCCATCTCTTACTTTCATTGTATATTTTGTGACATCTGCAGACAAGCACCACTACTCATATAAGTTGTCTTACTAAAAAAATCAGTTAGGTCGTTCAGCAGACAAAGCCTGAAAGCTTGTCTCTCCCTATAAAGGGAAGGAGAGGAAGTGGTTTATAGCAGTAAAATGAGGGCTTTGACAAGGAAGCTGCAGCAGTTTTCTGCCAGGGGGTAGGACACCGTTCTTTCCCACCCCCCACCCCACTCCTGCCCAAGGACTGCCATCTGGGTAGCTGAGCTGGCAGAAGAGAATGCCTGCCCTTGCCACCCCTCATACTCAGTATATTAGTTTAAACCATCAACGAAGGCACCATAACACTGAGTCCTGTGATGGATAATAACTGCCTCGATTTTATGTTGATTCATCTGGCAGGAAATAATGACTAGCAATGACATTTTTAATGTAACAGCACATAAACCCAACTTTTTTTTCTTTTTTTTTTTCCTACCTCACTTTAAAAGCTGGCAATGTAATCCATAGATTTTGCCCTGCCAATCTACACTCATAAATGAGCACGTGCCAGGAGGCATGATACTGAAAAACAGTCTTTCTTCTGCAGGTACTATCCAAAGTAGGAGGTGAAAAGAAGTCAAGAATTTTTCAACACCTGGATTTTGCAACTTTGGTATCTCTACCATCATACACCCCAGACAGGAGATGCACAAAAAGAGAGCAGGTCAGCATCTTTTAGGGAAGCACTGAATGGGTCTTAGTCCACTGATCTCTGGGAACCAGCACACCCCTCCTCCTCCTTGGGTGCTATTAGAGGTCAGGAATGAAGATTAAGTAGGAATTCACAACCTGACTCTGGTGTCCTTCCCAAAGGCTTCAAACTCCAGCTCTTTCACAGCAGAAGTAATTTTGCTGCCTCAGTGGCAGCAATCTCCACAGGCACTGAGCAACGAGGAATAAAAAATTCTGTGATAAATGGCTACAAGATCTTCAGCTATCACACAAATTACTTGAGACTTTAAATCAATATTTGAGATCTACATCCTGGAGCTCTGAATCGAAAGGAAAAAGGCAAATTTTGAAGACAGAGAAAGATGGAAAAGTGTCTGTTTGTTTCAAATTCTCTTACTACTATTTGTAATGCATCAGAAAATTCACTAGCACCTCTGCTTGCATCAGGCTTTGCAGCTGTTTCTTTCATTCCACGGACTCTAGGAGTGACTAACACCATAAGCATGTGAATACTGCGCTATAGCATAACCAGTGCCTACATGTTGGGACCTGAAAGACTTTGGCACCCATCAGAAAATGATCTGGTGAGAATTGCATTTGCATGTCAGAAGCTGCTATCAAGTCTTTGGTGGCTGTTCACACACGTTTCCAAAGCCCTGTAAGAGCACTGGAAACTTATTAGTGGCTACTCCTTCAAACCACGGAAATCTGGCACTCGCTGGAAAGCAGACAGCTGCCTTGCAGAGACTGCTAGCCCAGGAGGATAGATATTGGCCACAGAAAACCATGTCTTATTTTTCACATCCCCTGCTACTCCAGCAGCAGCCCACCTGCCACCAGCTGGCAACGCTGTCTCAAGGAGCACAGCTTGAATATAATTTCACCAAGTTGCCTGCTGCCTCCCAGTCGCCTGCCTGACATCCAGGTCCTTGCTGCATGGGTACAGTAACATTCACACGATTCCTGAAGACCACCTATTACAGCCTAAAAGAAAAAAGGCGATAGAAAAACCCTGGTGAGGATCCTATGGAACAGATGCAAACTGGGGGAATGGAAGAGATCATTATGAGTTTTATTTCTTCCTACTTATACTAGAGAACTCTAGCGAACACAAAATTGATGAAGAGCTGTATTAAACATGTAGCCACTCCCTCTGTATAATGAACACGTAGGCCTTAAGAACCCCTGCTGCTTTACCCAGAGCAGATGGGGTAATGCTCGGCAGCCCTGGCTTTGAATGCATCTGGTAGTCAAACATCATCTTTCACAAAGCTTGCTCTCAGCCTCTAGGCAGAAGCTGCTGGTGTGGCTGCTCAAGCTACAACCTACACAAGCAAGCCTTCACATAACTGTCACAGAATGAAACTCTAACACACTTAAAACCTTAGCAAGAGTTAAAACATGATTTCTCATACTACCTTGCAATAAAACAAGATACCTTGGACTAAGTCTGCAAAATTGCTGAATAAGCCTACTCAAAGAAATTATATGATGTGAGCCACATACCCACAAGTACTCCAGAGATCAGCAAAACAAACAGGACTCGCCACCAGAAAAGCCTGGCTTTCATTGAAATGCTTCCCTCATCATCAGTGGAAAAATAATCACTGCCACAACACCAGAGGACAGTTTTAAGTACACATAACTTCACAATGAATGTTTTGCATGGTTCTGTCCAATCTGAATTAAGGCTTTCATATATATTTACTGCTTGGTTTAAAAATTTTTAAAAAAAATTTAAAAGAGAAAAGACGACAATTCTCAGTATGTCATTTATTCCATGGAAATAGTGCCGGCTAAGGATTCTGCACAAGAAATGTTTGTGAAACAACCCACGTCAATGAATACCCAGGGACTCTTCATTACATGAATCAGTGACAATAGAGTAACGGTTTCGTGCAAATGCATATTTAAAGGCCCTTTCATATGCATATGGGCGCCCCCACAATGGGGCCGCTGTGGCCAGCCCCCTCCCAGGCCGGCTGGGGGGATCCTTTGAGGGGAGCCTTCGGGGGGGAGACCCTTTGTCCAAAGTGGTTGAAGCAAGACAGTGCAATGGCTTCTTCGTGGATGCAATCTATCCTGTCAAAGCACATCGGTAGGGTTGAGGCCAGGCAGCCCGTACAAGACACACCATGGGTGCGTGCGCAAGGCTAAGAGAGATCTTGTAAAACAGGGAGCAGGCTCCGCATAAGGCAGGGAGCAAGGGACTAAGCGGCTGCAGATCTCCAGGACCTTCATGTCAACTAAAATGTATTTGTACGTGCATGCGCCACCATGCTGGGACAGAAACGCAGTCACTGAGAGCTGAGAAACGCTAATGTTTCAAAATGGCAGTCTCATCCCCCGCACGCTTTGACCCAGAAAACCGCAATAAAGCAAGTTTGCGCTTTAAATTAAATACATTCAAAACCAGGAGTGTTCTTTCACTAGGCTCCCAGCCTCCACATAAAAGGTCTTTCAGACAAAAAAACAAAGCAAGTGACCACTGTGAGAACACAACAGGCCCAACATGCAGGAAAGGCTGTTTAAGGTACCCAGTAAACTCATCAAAAATTGTAGGAACGTATTTTATTATAAATCTTGCTTTGGGATAACAGCTACACTGCAAATGAGAGGAAGTTAAAATGATTTGTTATGTAAACAGGGACAAAACTAAATTTTAACCTGATTGCATTCCTTCAAAACACCAATTTCAGTACAACCTTCTCTAACAAACATGTCGAGATTATGATCTAAATCCATCCCACAAATTCTTCCCATGATCAAAATAGTGTTTATCAAAAGTCCAAATCTCTACAAGAAAAGCGATGGCTTAAAGGGATAAGCGCAACTGAAAAAAAAAAACCACAAAGCCTTTTCAAAAATTTATTGCCCTCAAAATTTGCATAAAACAATCCATTCATCACCTACCCAGGATCAACCCTCAATGAATAATATGTGCTTTAATTTCATGCCACATTTTATTAGTCAAAAAAAAAAGCAAAACAACCATTTTTTTTGATTGCTTGAAACATTAAATAGTTAAAATAGAAGACGCACCACTGAGGTACAAAGGTGTTTGCATCAAATGCTCCAAGTTTATAGCTTTATCATTTAGTTAAGGACAGGGATAAAGCTTTCAAAAAGGTTCTTTAAGAGGTTATATCATTCAGTAGTTTTCTGAAACTTAACTTATAACTCGCATTTCTCTCCCTCCCACCCACCCCCCTCACAAATTGTAGGTCTTTGTTAAACATTCTTTTAGCTTTTACCATGGCAAAGGAAAAAAAAAGACTGAATGGTGGGATGCCTACTACTCTGGAGGAGAGGGGTTGAATAGAACAGCTGTCCAGAGGCCAAGCAAAAACTCACTCCCCTCTGAGAATAAGGGGCTTTTTGTGGAGAAGGAATAGGAATTCAGAAGAAGAATTTAAGGAATTGAGTAAATACAATAGGATGGTTAAAGAGAGAGGGCTTCAGTCAAGAGGAAGGAAGAAAGAAAAAAAAAAAACAACTGCAAAAGAGGAGGGAGACACAACCAGACAGACCTGCAGAAAGTTAAAAGCTGAAACAGTTGTTGGATAAAAATATTTAAGCAGTTGCTGGACTAAGGAGAGGAGGAATTCATGATAGGCTTGGCCCTGCCAGCTCTCCAAGTGCAGACCGGCGCCATGTCAGGTCTCCTTGCTCTCCCTTCCGCAAGCTGACGCTGCTTCATCACAAGGGCATCCCCCACAAAAATAAACCATGTGAGTAGGTGGGTAGGTGGGAAATGGGAGCCTGACCATTTCGCTAGTGAAACAGAGCAGTGAACCCAGCATTCACTTCAAAAGGGCCTATTTTAGAGGAAAGGAGAGCCCACAGCTGAGTTTATATGATCCAGTATTGCAGACCTATACTGGACACACTATGAATTCTATTCTAACTGCAAGATGTTGAAACAAAGCTTTTGTCAAAACATGTCACACTGACATCTTAGATGCATCTTTCTCACCTCAAAAAGAGAAATAAAAAGAGAAATGTAGTTCTCAGTGAATATGTGCTTTCCTGAGCTATAAAGCAAACAGGTCTGACACTTGCAAAAAAAACCCCAACAACAAAAACAAACAGCAAACCAAACCCAAACCTGTGCTGCAATGCTAATGAGTGGATATCCTTGTTTAAGGGTTATTTAATGCTTATCAACATATGATGCAGGACAGCACTCAGGTGGAAGATACTTCACTTTTTAAGCCGTTTCATGGCCCAGGAACACAGCAGCTGTGTACACAACAGGGAGGAAGGGCAGCATCCTGCACAGAAGGCTTGGATGTCCCTGTAGCTACGCGGGAGCTACCATCGAAACAATGGTTTTCAGAAGCTTCCTTCAAAGTGGATGTACCCCATCATGTAACTTACACAATACTTCATTCAGGAAGTTGTAACAGAAATGACAAAATGTTAATGCGAATGCAGTAGTTAATACGGGTAGTAAGCCTGCACCTTTGCATAACTTCACACTGTAACTAAAAGCATGGTTTTCAGATAGACTAATTCATATTTCTCAGTGAAAATAGAAGTAAAAGGAAGTGACAGGTATTGGAGCTTATTAACTTCCTTAAATCTGAGTTATGAATTTGTTTAAGCACACAGTGGTCAAATGCCTTAAGCTGGATTTTTTATTTTTATTTACCACCCCTCAACACTACATTAACTGTGGGACTAAGAATGCAGAAGACAGACAGAAAGTTGGTGCTACCCTACCAAAAGAAACAAATAAAACCAACCAGAAAAAAAAACACCAATGCTACACACAAACAGATAAACACACCACCCGAGGCCCTGATTCATTCAAACGTATTTTCCATATGTATTTTAGCATGTATTTTCCATACTTCACAGGACCAAGGCTGATATGCAGTCCATCCAAAACGCTGATCAAGAGAAACAAAGCTTGTTACCCCATTCATAACTGATCCTCAAAGGCTTGACCCATCAAGAGTGCTGCAAAATCAAGCCCCAGCTATTCCCACCAGCCATCCCAGTGCCACTAGCACTGTAACGGTGCTCTCCAATCTTCTGAAATGGGCACTGGACTCTACAGCAGAGAATTAGTTGCACTGCACAGACAGGAGGCAATTTACGATAATTTGTCAGGATTAACCTTTTTATAAGGCATAAATCTTCCTAGTTTTAAAGCATTTTATACAGGTGCAAAGGTTCATTTACATTAAGCAAATGCTGCATCAGCAGTTTGACAGTAGCAAAAATTCTGACACTGAGAATAACCACCCTGCTGGCCTCAATCTCTATCACACTAAAACGAAGCCTGGCATTTCAGCATGGAAAGATATGATTCATAACTAACCATCATTCTTATTTAGCTTTGGAAATGTCAAACAGCATAATTAACAGGAGATACTTGTGAGTTCACACATTCCAGATGTAGAGATTTATGTGGACTGTGCATCACCCAACACTGACAAGTTATATGTAGCCACGTGTTTTACACTGTCTTTGTACTTTCGTCATGTTCAGCACAGCCAAGCAGAATGAGTCAGACCTGAACAGTGCAGTCAGTGCTCCTGACCTTATCCAAGATCATGAATAAAACACAGTTGGTCCATTATCTTTGTACATTCCAAATCCATCTGTTTATAAACATAACAACAACAAAAAAGTTATGTTGTTCACATAAGACTTTCTTTTTCAAAAACATAATTTTAAAAATGCCCCTAGAAGCCTGCAGCAAATGTTACCCAGTTCTCTCGCTCAATTCACACCACCTACACTTATATTTGCAGAGCTCTTCTCCACTCTACTGAAGCAGGCAGGTATTTTTAACCATGCCATGATGTTTAAAAATTGATTAAAATAAGTACTCCTACAATGCTTCCATTTGAAGGCTACACTTCCCACATGCTTTTCCGCTGGACTGAACCACACATAGTATACTGCCACAATATTTCCTTGTGAAGCAGACACATACAAGCACCACCTGGTCACAAGCTACCTCCATGCTTTGCCAAGCGCCCGAAGTAACAACTACTAAACTACGAAATATAGTCATTTTCCTTGCTAATACAGAGGGGAAACCCTTCCAACCAGAAAGCACAGGCCCTGGGTATGACACTGCACTGCATTTGGAATCCATATTCATCAAAGGCCATACGTAATACACACGTGAGGAGCAAGATTGCTTGGTAGATTATCATGTGCTTCGTTAAACCTACTCCTGTTCCCACATTTTCTTTGTGATAAAGAAAAAAAAAAAAAACCTTCTGAGGAACAAATTGACACCTAAAAAGCAACTTAATGTTTTCAGTTTAACTTGCCAGCAACAAATATTTTTTCTATCATTTCAACAGCATTGAAGCATTTTAACAGCATTTAGACTCACACATAGGAATTACCCTAATTTCTAACAATGTTAGGTTTACCAGCCTCCACACCTTCTTCTGTCTCTATTCAAAACAATTATTTTCAGTGCTTTTTCTTCTGAATGACCACCTTGCTCCCATCTTTGGGGTGTGCAGAATACCTAAACATACACCAAACTATTCGAATCACATTCATAATCAGTAGAGTATCAGAAATACAATCTATGGACAGAGTATGCATTCATCTACCGGCTATGACTAATGCCAGATACTTTGCATACCATACTCCAATTCTTGAAAGTGCTTTTTATTCAGAACAAAAATCTAGACTTCAGTATTAGCCTTTGTAAGAATGAATGTAACCACACATTTAAATACTTCGCTATAATTAGGGTCTTCATATTTTTCCCCACCGCATCCACCGTTGTACTAGCATGCAGCAAGGCAATGGATTCAGAAATTAAGGCATCTGTTCTCATTTTAAGGGGTGGGTTAGTTTTGTTTGACCTTTTGGGTTGTGAAGGGAAGGACAAGAGAGCAAAGTAGAAGACAGAAAAAAAGAGGCTGTCTAGGGGGTTTGTTGAGAGACTCCAATTTTTAATCCTCTGTATATGAAGAGAAGTTTTCTTGAAAACTGTCACCACCCATTTACACCTGTTTCTGTTCTTGAACTAGAGAAAATTAAATATCCATTCAAAAGAAAATAACCCATTAATTGAAAATCATTGATAAAATGCTGCTAAATGGGAAGAAATTTCTTTATTGACAAAGTGGAAGTGAAAGAAAAAACCCACAAACACAGAATGTGTTTATTGCTCAGATGAAAATGACACCAGACTCATCACTGTGTTGCCCAACAGAAAAATTTCTTTCTAAGCAAAGAGAAATAAATTATGTTCATACCTTTCAAATATTTTTACAGATCCCTAACTCAGATCCCTATTATTAATGCCACTAAGTTCAGAAGCCTCCACAAGCAATGACAAAATACAGACTTTACAATATGTATTTTGTTCATCTGTGGACCCATTGAAACGAATCTCTGACTTCAAAGGAGATAGAATAAAAGGCAGCTAAAGATGATGGAAGAAATAGCATTTATCTACAGCCTTATGTAATTTTTTCCCAATACTTGTAAAAATAAATAAAAAGGAAATGTCTTTCATAGACTTAGCTTGATCACATTAGGATTATCTAAATCAAAGGACCTAAAAGAAAGTTTAGTCTCCATTTACACCAATAATAAAAAAATAATTCAAGCTTGCTTTGTATTTCTGTTAAAAAAAAAAATTCTCATATTAGTAACCTTCAAGACATTTGCATTTGAAATTAATTATTATTCTCACAATAACTCTAGCACTTTTCCAGAAATTCTATTTATATTTAGCGGACGTGACTGACTGACTGACTGGTGACCATGCCCTGTGGTGTTTAGAACCAGTAGATCTTCACCTAACTACACCTGCTGCTATCTAATGCCAGAAGATGAAAAACAAGCCTCCTGCCTTGTCTTCCAATTCACTCTTAATTTTGAATGGAATAGCTAACTATACTGAAATAAATGGGATGAAGATATTCCCTCTGTTTGACCAGACTGACTATCAAATGCTTACACCTCAGGCATAAATCCAACAGCCTCCCACCACTCAGTAAGCTGATTTTTCTCTATAAGTTCAACAGTAAACGTAGGACTTTTTTTTTCCACTTCGTGTAATTTCCTCAAGCCTAAATAAAATAAGCTCATGCCTCACTCTCCAGTAAGTTTTAAACTGAATGTTATTTCAAGAAAATATTGAACTATTACCTTTTTTTTTCAAAATAAAAATATTTTCATTACCCTGGTCTTTCAGAAAGGAGCCTTTGTAAGTAAAGATTTCATTTTTATCTCTGAATTAAAGCATAAATATCTTTTTATGGCTTTTGTCTCCCTGTTCATACAATCAACTGTCATGATTTTATTAGTGCATTTGGATATTGAAAAGAAACAGGAAAAAGTGAGGTCTACCCAACCATTTTGTACAAAAAAACCAAACCTTGGAACCAAATTACCAACAAATCCTCATCCTGTTTCTCTACTTAACACCTTTTCCTACTCTTATGCCAATTTAACCTTTTTTTTTTTTAATGCAGAAATATTTTCTTAAAGTGACAGCAATTGAAAAAAACTTGTTTCATTGATTTTATACAGGCAAACAGTTCTAGCTGAAAACAAAATGAATGGAGGTAAGGACAATACAGAAAAGCTGCATTTACATACTACAGAAGGTGAACCCAGAATAGCTAATGCCATCCCATCCATATCTCCATGACAGCACAAACACACTTAATATCTTGACTTCAGCAAATACAAAAACCCTCCATTGGGATTGTTTTCACCACCAGCATTGTATATTGCATATACATCCTTATTTGTCTGCAGGCATGGTAAAACCAGGCTTTCAGCTACTCCATCACAAAAGAAAATAATCCCAAATGCAAGGGGACAACAGCCTGGAAGGGGACAACAGCCTGCAAGACTTGCTGCTCTGCAAGACTTTCATTGCAAGGTCGGCACAATTAAAAGTAATAATAAAAAGATTAACTGAACAACAAGTGCATTTGTTCTCTAGATCCTACAGCTCACATTTCAGTGAGGAAACAGATGTGCAACTGAGGTCTGTTCTCCAGCCAGCACTGGCTCAGGCAGTTGCCCATCCTTCATCTCCCCCAGACCTGCCCTTTACTTAACCTCTTCATGCACCTCACTGTAGAGCACAACACAGCAATGGAACTCAACATGTGAGCAGAGCAGCACTAAAGCCTTCAGGAAAGATTAGATAGCGTACAAAATGCTGACAACTCATCCTAGCCCCACTCTCACCAGGGAGCGGAGGATTAGAGCCTACCACAGCCAACCTCAGGGGCTGCAGCAGCTCTAAAGGCTTCTGTCATTCTCAGGAGGACAACCCCCATTTGCACCATACTGCCTGCTGCGGGTCCATCACCTCCTCTCCTCCACCAGGCCAGCCACTGCCAACTCCTTCAGTGCAGATTTAAACACCTCATCTGGTTAAAAAGCAGTTAGGAGATCCTCCAGTTGTACCAAGACACATCACGCAGCGATTTAAAAAAAAAAAAAAAAAAAAGCCACCTCCTTCTACAGCAGAGCACTAAGTGACAGCAGGAACACTGCAGCATGTGGAAGCCACATGAAAGGACAGCTATTTTTAGGAAAAGAGCTAACTTCGCCTTCAAACTGAGCTGAAACATTTCGTCACCTTCTCCTGAGGAATTATTCCTATCATGCAAGAGGAACACACAATGAAGAACACTAAATTTAGAGTTTCTCAGTTTGAGCTAAGTAATTTTGTTAGACAACACTTGGAACCAGAGTCTGACTCATCTTCTAAATAGGTTAAATGATCCCTATCTACAATCACATTTTTTAGCTCAATTAACACATTTCTAAATTCTCCTGAAATATTTTTTTTTACTAAATTATTACATACCAGAGGATCTATTTTACTCTTCATACATAGCAAAGAAGGAAGAACTCTGCTTTTAAGTGCCAGAACTAACTGCAGAGAAGTAAACTTAATAACACCATGTTATAGTTTCTAATCTCAGACACATGTCGATATGTAAAGGCTCCACCTAGATACAGCTAGTGCTGGAAGCAGAGGACAGACTTCATTTCAATTTAAATGAGCTTGCTTGCAAAATATATTGTTCTTCTCAGACAAGGGAAAGGAATGGCAAGTAGAAATAAGCATTATTTAAGCATTAACTGCAAAGTGGAGAAGTAAAGCATTGTATGAATACAAAAAGACAAGAGCTGGTGATGAAAGTATGATCGCTTACTGGGATAACACAGTGATGGTATGCATTAAAGCACCAGAACAGAACACACCAGTCAGCATGTCATGACTATCAAAAAATCAACTTCTGATTTGGGCTCCTTTAAAAGTATGGGGGTTTTCGTTTAATTTTGTTGCTGTTTCTTTTAAGACCTGTGTAAATCTCCACTGGCTACTTTTAACTCGATAGAGAAATGAACCCTGACTCTCTCAAGAAATATCTTCTTTAAAAATGCTCGACTGATATCTCTGCATTTCCTCACTGAAGAGAAATTAGAAAAACAGTATTATTCTCCCAACTGATCTGCTTCTTAGGAAGCACTACCTTTCAAAATGCAGTTCTGATATCTTTGGATTCAAAAAGACTGTTATCAATAGATTATCCTTTATTCAACACAAGAGGAATCATTCTTTAATATTCACTGAACAAGAAAAGAGCTCTTCATAAATCTAATATTTATGCAATATTCAACTCCCATCTGATACCATGGACAAAAGCCAATTCATCAGACATGTTTGGTACTACTTGCATTTCAGCAAGTTTAGCAAGTATTGTTTGAACAGGCAGGGCTCTAGATTATTCTCATTTTCTCCTTCCAGCATTGCTCCAGTGATCCAGCACACAGGGGTTTCCATACAGCCATCAAACACTGACAACTTCTCAGAAGCCTTCTCCTTTCCATGCTCACTCTGAAGGGAAAAGGCCAGCTTGCAGAAAAGCCATCCATCATGTTCCCTAACAAGAATTTTGAATACGGCCACTTCTCTTGGGCAGATCCCCAACACTGACAGCCTAGAATATGCCATTTACACTCAGAGACAAGCACTCTGGCAAAAGAGCCACATGCATGTGACTTGTTCTTCCATTTTGTCATCATGAGAGAAGAGGAAAAAAAATTAAGAAACAATAACCACAAAAGAAAGAGAAAAAAAACAGCAAAACAAGCATAGGTAAGCTGTGCTTCCAAAGTCCATCAATTTAAAAAGAGGCATTTCTCTAGCAATCCAAACTCCAGTGTAACATGGGCCAGAAAGATTTTGCTCCCCTTGCCAGGTTCTGCCCCATTTTATTTGAGGCTCCTGGCTACAGACAAATGGATAGGAAGGGAAAAAATTTTAAAAAAATAAATAAATAAATTTCAGGAGCTGAAGTTCTGTGTGAATGATTCCTAGCACTCATCACATTTCTTTACAAATAAACCCAGTTTCACAGCTTTCCCCAAGTAAACTGCACACACAGAATTTGAAAAGTGGGTGCTGGCAGATGATGCCTGTGGGGGCACTGCAACCTCATTCACCAAACTAAAGGTGTCCTACAGAAGAGAAAGGGCTTGCCATTCGTAACTTGCTTGACAATACAGAAATACCAGGCACGGTACTCTATTAGCACTGCAAAACATAAGCGAGAATTTTATGCCAAAGTCAGGATAATTCCCCAGGTCAGTCTTCTCAAGCCAAACAAATACTCAACCATCATTGCTGACAGACAGCTTCCAGTATTTCTAAACAAATAAGCAATGCTTATGTTTGAGATGCTCTGTGCAATAAACAGACCCCTGCATCTCTCTGACATCAGCATCACTGGCATTACACAAATAAGTCCCCTAGTTCACCCTTTTTCCCCTTCCCAGTTTGTTACAGTTATTTCCCAAGGCCTTCTTGGGCAAAATAGCTCAAGTAAGTGCTCTTTCTCTCCTGCTGTTCTAGGATTTGGAGAAATGATGCCTATTTTCCTAAATTGATACACACACCTAAGAAAATAATCTTAAAAGACCCTTAGGCTGCATCTTGGAAACCAAAGTTTCCATTTATAGCCAGGCAGAGTATCATTTTCATCACACAGCCTGAATACTTAAGAACTCAATTTTTGTTTTGCCTTAACTTTTCTCTTTACACATTACTAGCCCGTGGTGACCAACATCAGTTTCTAACAGTGCAGACAGACTTTATTCTGCCACTTCTTCTTGAAGAGTGTGTTAGCAGGCAACGACCCATGCACTGTTGATGCTGTTTAATGATTTAACATGGCTAATACAAATCAATCTCATTCCACATCCTTTTTAATAAATTTTCTAATTTTGACAGAGATGCACCAACCCATTAGATGTGGCTACTGAAGGCTAGTCATTACATATTTAAATCCACAGCACCCAAAACCCAAGTTCACTGAACTTTTACACATTATTGACAGCCAGACCCTCTCAAAAGGGGAAAAACATTTTTAACAACACTGGTTTAACTACTTGATGCCCACTTTGCTCAAAGGGTTTGGTTTTTCCCTATACAACCAAGATGGGCTCTTTGGCGTGATTTATGTTAGTTCTGGGATACACAAGAAGAGTGAATAGCTTCTTCAGCCACCCTATTCCTCTGGGACCAGTTTAAAAGAGCTCTGATCTTAATCTTACCTTTTTGATACTAAGTGACTGCCTTATCACTTCTTTAAAAAGTTTGACATCTTAAGAATTGCAATGCAAATTCCTTCAATAAACGTCCTGCCTAGAACTGAGGTAGTTAAATAGGTAATACAGGACAGGAACATACAGTCTTGCTGACCTCTGTATTATTCTCTGAAGTAGCTCTAGTGATTGAAGTCTACATTAACCAGACCAGAGGTGCAATTTTTAGATTTTCTCTTAAACAGAGTAGAACATACAACCTGCCTGTTGGTTTTGTTTTTTTTTAATTTGGTCAGGAACCATAGAAAACTGCTGCACTTGTCAGCTGAGACACTCTGGAAGGGCTACATCTTTTCAGCTTTGTTCTGACGTGTGCTTCTTTAACCTCTCATAAAAAAAAAATCAGCATC
Source organism: Jacana jacana (assembly GCA_013400555.1). Lineage (NCBI taxonomy): Eukaryota > Metazoa > Chordata > Aves > Charadriiformes > Jacanidae > Jacana > Jacana jacana. The sequence goes on along the minus strand of VZTM01000532.1, from coordinate 6,010 downwards.
TTCAGTGGCTTTGGCACTTAAGTTACAGGTGGAATTGAACAAAAAAGCCAGTAAAACACATATGTGGAGTGGGAGGATGACAGGGAGCATCAAGTATTCCCTTTACTTAGGCATGAGTCCTACCAATAAGGCATAAACTTTTGGGGTAACAATAAATTATTTTAATAGATAGTTTAACTCTCTGTAGTGGTCCAAAAGGAAAATAAAAAGGAAATAGTATTCTATCAGTATTTATAATGGAATGCATAGAGAAGAAAACAAAAACAAGCTTCATCACTACATAAACCTGGTTTCTTCTCTCAACAGAACACAATAGACCTAGAAAACACAGAACAAAGGGTGAAATAATCAGAGGTTAAGAGATGGCTGCTGTATGTGTCTCCTTTAGCCTCATAACCACTTTAAAAAAACTACTGAGGGGAGACAACGCAGAATTCCACAAGATCCTAACTGGATCAAGCAGGAAAGCTTCCTGTTGCAACAGCAAAGAGGCATTGGAGGAACCTGGCTCATTGCAGGTTCAAACCAAGCAAAAGTAGATTTCTTCACATTGAAGTTCATTGTGGCGTTCAGTGCCACCGGGTGCAGTGAGTACTACTAGTCCCCATTGGTTCAAAAAGTGACGGGAATAAAAATCCTTAGATAATTACTGATTACAAAGACATTTCACTCAGACAAGCCCAAGGCTCACAAATCATAAGTCTCAGGAAACTGTGAAAGCATAAAAAAACAAAATTGTCCTCTTCCTGAAGCACCCCAACAGCTCATTGAGGACCTTGAGCATATTAGCCTTTAATCAAATAACTTATACTCCCTAAAATAAAGCTCCTGAGCTACCAATTACATCATTGTCTCTAGGCATAATGTTGCACTTGGATGTGCCATTTACAAAAAGGCTATAATGCATTTATTATCCATTTTTTTTCCCAAAAAAAATTACAAAACTTCATTTGACCAAGTATCACCATTCCTGCCCCTGAGGTCTTCTTGCTCCTCACTGATACCATAAATTCTTCCTTTTATCACTTTCATATTCACACCATCAGTCATGGATACAAATAACCACATAAAGATTATCACAGAGAAGACAATGCAATCCCCATCCTATGCAGATTTTCACAGAAACTTCCCCTCCCAAAGAACAGAGAAAGGCAGAAAGAATCAACTGCTTTCTCCTCCCAGGTACTGACTTTGCGACAGCAAACCAGAGACCTTCTAGGATTCCAGTTCCCACAATGATATTAAAAAAACTGGGAGGGGAGGAGGAACAAGCCAACAAAACACCACAACAATAAAAACACCAACAAATTTTTTTTTAGAAGGAAGGAAGGAAGGAAGGAAGGAAGGAAGGAAGGAAGGAAGGAAGGAA
>VZTM01000531.1:16747-42949 GCA_013400555.1 Jacana jacana | reverse complement strand
AAAAAAAGAGAGAGAGAGAAAAGTTTAAAGGGATTTAATTTTTTTCTCTGCGAGCAGTCAGAAAGATTAACAACAGCAGGGGAGAAAAGCTTTTCAGGACCCATTGGCATGGGCACAAATAGGTGCAATCAATCCTCTCCCAGATATATTCCTCCCAGTCCCACCTGAACACTTCTCCTCCAGTTCCTGCAGCACTGGCACACCTACCCTTCACCCAGCCAGAACAGCTAGCCTCCATCCTTTACAAGAGCAATGACAATCTCATCTACTCATACAGCTCCAGGCTGCCTAATACTAAGAATAGCTTGCCATATAATGACAGGAAAAAGATGCACTTTCACAGTCTCTCTACAGAGCAGACTCCTGAAGAACCTGTGGCCTTGTACCTGGTATTTATCTGTATCCTTGTATTTATGGGGGAAACCAAAGTCCCAAGGGTAGGGACACTTTTCACTAGACCGGGTTGCTCAAAGCCCTGTCCAACCTGACCTTGAACACTTCCAATGATGGGGCATCCACAACTTTTCTAGGTAATGTGTTCCAGTGCTTCACCATCCTTGTCATAAAAAAAAAGTTAAAAAAGACTATATAGTCATAGTCCAGGTAAGAAAGTGATAGCGTTCCTGCAGAGAAGAAAACACAGTATTTTCAGAAAGTCTTCTGGAATGCTCTCAGTTCTTTTCACATTCAGGTAGCATGGCTGGGAACAAACCCACAAATCAACCATACTTTCATCTCTTTTCTATCATTCTGCTTTTTAAAAGGCTCAAGAAAGACTGTTTGGTCAAGCCCCAAGAAAATGCAAGGTTTTTTTTCTTTCTTTGACAGTCACATCCTACCACCCTTTTCCATTTCGTTTTATGTTCACTGCTTTTTATTCTTACTATGTCTGTCTAGCCCAAATACTTGGAATTTGATTTTTAAGTCCTTCTTCATACACTACTCTGCCAGTAGCAGGTTGAGGTGCCTAAAGGATGCATAAACAATTTAATAGTAATATACTGGGGTTTTTATACAGCTTCTGACCAAACTATGATTTTTTTTTTCCTTATTTTCAAAAGAGAACACCAACTACAACAAATTATTTTTGAGTCTTTCCCTGACTAAATATATAAACAGTTTCAATATTAACACTGAGAGTTTAAGCATGCATGAGAACATAGATTTACGGGGTCAGTATTGATACCAAGATACCAATATCTGTATGAAGCCACTGGGGGATACCAGCACAGAATGATTGAAAAGCATGGCTACCTGACATACTTTCAAGTCTCTAATATGTTCACATGTTTTCATAATAATCTAAAATAAGGTTTGTTCTAACCCAAGTGATACATATAAATGAACTTTAAAATGAAATACCTCCAGATGGCAGTGCCACAGAGATTAAGAGATTTTTAAATACTAGAAGTAAAAACAAATTTAGATCTCTTATTAACTATTCTTGATTAGTTGCTTAAAAATCTAAATACATCCTAGAGGATAGCAAATTAAGACTGAATGGTGGCACTTAAGTGAAACTGAAAAGCCTTGTAATTAAAACCACTTCACTTTTTGTTCTTCCTGCTTAGAACCAAGTTCAGGATTTTGATTTAACTACTAAGAACACCAAGCTTATGCTACCATGGGTGCTACTTGCACTGTAAACTGTCAGACGAGAACAAAATTTCAATGTGGTAATGTTTCATAAAAAACAACAACCAACTCTCAAACTCCACCACAGAACAAAATGGCTCTTACTGTGACTTTTAAACCTTCAGGTTAGATTCACTGCTATATTTATTCACCACAGCTAATCTACAGCACTTTGGGAGCACAAGGTAGCCATAAACCTCTTAAAACACCTGGCTATGGCACAGCACAAAGAGCTGGTTTCCCAACACTGAGCTGTGGCAGTTTGATCACACCACATTAAAAAATCCAGCCTGGCAGTGTCTCTGGAGCATGATGCCACAGTTGTGCAAAATTTGTACCTACACCAAGGAAAAAAGGTTTTTGAGCTCCAAGAATTTCTACATATCTGGGCAGTAAGGAAGATCACCAAGGAATATATTCTTTTACAGGCTAGTTAAAATGGAAGAAATAATTGTATAATCATATTCAGATCACTCAATGATTTTGTGGAGCATCTGGGTGCCATTAGGATGGCTTCTTTGGTTCTGGTTATATTGTCAGCCAAGAGGTTTCCACATAACCTGCATTAATAAAGCTCTTTTGCCAGATAATTGTTACAAACCAGGCTTAAAGTATCAAAACATGGCAATTGATCTACTTTTTTGCTCATTACACTGACCCTATTACTGACAACAACATAAAAGCAGACTATGATGAAGTATCATGCCTTTATTATTTTCATTACCACTGAGCCCTGAAGCCCCATCACTAGAGAGGACCCCACTGTGCAAGGCATCCTACTAAAAGAGTAAAAACAGCTCTGGGCAGAAAACAGCACTCTGCAGAAAACCAGAGAGGCAGTTAAACAAGAACAGTTTACATTGGGATGAAGCAGACCCAACGAGAGAGGCAAACTAATGAGCAGAATAAGCAAAGAAGAGGCTGTAGAATGAAAAAGAGATGCTGTATGGAAGGAGGACAGAAGAGGTGGAGAAGGTAAATAACGGAAGCCCAGAATTAGCACCTAGTAAGGCTTCCAAACATATGCCCTTTTGTCCATTCATCCCAAATACTCTGTTGCTACTAGTTTAGTTCTACTACTGTTTCTCTTAGACCAGGCAGAGAAAGTTCATTATACTTTGGGGTGAGCAGCCCTGCTCTGTGCAGGTGTAATTCCCTATAATGGTCTCTTCAGAGCAATATACCTTCCCATAGGACACAGTAACCAGTGTGACTAATACCAGTCATACGCATTTCATTCCCTCTCTCATCTTGCTGCCAGGGGAACAAGTGAGTGTGCAGGGTATGTTTTGTGTTAGCAGGGTTTGGGTTTTCCCACCCTTGCACACAATGCAAAAGACAAAGCCAGTTGAGAAATGCATTTTACATTTGCAGCAGAAAATGCAGTCTTATGAAAGTTTAATGTTCCTGTGGAAGTATATCTGAAGTGCATGCCCTACCCTAAGTATAAATCACTAAAAATTCTGGGTTTGAAAATGGCTTAGCTATTTATTTAGGAGTCACTAGATTATCTCACCCTCTATATTTCTGAAAGACTTAGACCTACAGGGGCATAACCATGGCAACAGACCCTCAAAGCCTACAGAAACACTGCTAGTTGCTTCCAGCAGGTGCTTAACCCTGCTGCATCAAAAGGGTGCCTGCACTCTCAGCAACCCCTGCAGCAGCACAGAGCAGACAGTGATGGCACAAAAGCCCTTTACTTTGCCTGTGGCAAGTGCCTCCCCTCTCAATGCCATAACCAGCACTTGTGCAGAAGTAAAAATGACACCTGAGCATAAAAGCACAGCAGACAACCATGGGCCATGGTGTTTCTGACAGGTCCGATAGGTTAGGATCCTTGGTCAGGTAACACTTCCTTCACTGTGAAACCCTCTCCCCCTAAGCCTACTCCTCAGTGTGCTTTGTAGTCACCACATTGTTCTAGCTGTGATGAGCCAAGGATATAAAGCAAGGCAAGGCATGTATGGAGAGAGGTAACAGCAACATTTTTATTAAACCAGTTGATGCAGCTGAATACCTTATCTGAACCATTCTTTCATTTCCTGTTATTCCCCTCTCACAGCCTGTTTTGATTTAAGGCTATTCATTCAGTCAGGAGTACTTCATGTAGGTGATGCAAAATTTACAAGACGCAAAATGTGTGTGTGCCTGCACATGCACACTTGCCCATTATTCCTATACCATCCATATCTGTAGTCTAGACAAAGCTACAAGAGCCAGAAGTGGGGAACAGGAAAGGGAAATAAAAGGTGAGGATTGCATCAGTGTCATCAGAACCTATAGTGGGAAAAAAAAAAAACAAAGTGAAAACTTGCATGTTTCTCACTGAGCTGCGATATGACCTTCCATCAACCCTGGTCCACATATATTTAAAGGATATTAAATCACCTTTGTGGCAGGAGCCCAGTAATCAAGAGCCACAGTCCCGTAAGAATTATGTTGATGGACTAATTTGCCTGGTTGCAAACTTTGTATGTTTTCAACTACGGGGTCTGAGCAGTGGCTGTTGCTGTGCCACAAACAGCTGTAATGAATCTACACAAGAGGGGGTGCTAGCAGTAGTAAAAAAGCTTCCAGAGAATGGTTTAAAGTCCACAAAACCAACCAGCCCCCATTTTTTTGCTCCTTAAAAATGGGACAGAGCAGTAAACCACACAGGGGGTAGGGTGGAGAGCACATTACTAAGGCATGCTCATAAATTACTCCAAGTATGACCTTGGTTATGGAAAATGAAATTTAAAAAAAAAAACCACACTCATTTTCTATTTATTTCTTTGATTTACCCTGCTGGAAAAATATAATAGGCAGTACAATTTCCTAAGCCACAAGGCTTCACCACAGACCATCTCATCTTTGTGCTGGTATCCAAACACAACAGGCATGGGATATACCCCTTCATCTCTTTGGGTGGTAAATTGTTACTCAGTCCATGGAAAATAAAAGGAACAGATGCATGAAACAAAATCATGGTCCTCAGTTTTGCAGGTTGGATTTGGCAGCCACAGCCCTACTGCTTACCCTACGGAGCAAATCCCTGCTATGAGAACGATGGTGTGAATGATTGACAACTGCACTGCAGTAAGTACACATTAACATTTACGGGTTGAAAGAAGCCAGGTTGACAAGAGCCCCACAGTAACATCTAGATGAGTCAGCTTTGAATGCATTCTAATTGAAGACAGCAGCAATGCTGGACGTTTTGCACCAATGTGTTGGCCACCTGCTCACAGGGTAGGAGAAGCTCTAGGCATGGTTCTGTGCATCTTGAGAGGGGAATATTGTTCAGACACTAAGCAAGTCCATGGGCTGAATGAGTTCAACTTAGCACAGCCATAAGGTCTCTGGTGCATTTTTACAGAGCATCACCAGAATATAAATGCTGCTGTTATTACAGAATACGTAATCTATTATGTATGGGCTTAAGCACAGGGAATAAGGCTCTCTTGAAACCAATTTAAAATCAAGCCAACACATAACTAGAAGCTAGCCATTATTCTGATTTTGGTTGCTTTTTTTTAATAGGACTTTAGGAACACTAACAACTTCAGGTTTTTGGTGGGTGTTCATTTAACGGCAGAAGGAATTGGACTACATTTGACACAGTGCCTTACTGTCTTGTTCAGCCATTTGTAGTCGGGACGTTACTGGTGATAATTTAGATATGTTCCAGATGTGAGAGAAATGTTCACTCATTTCTAAGATTCCTGTGTTATGCCAAATACACGCAAATAGAAATTCCTACCAGAGGGTGCATTATTTATCATTTTCCTACCCAAGAGGCAAGAAAAATGTAAGGCATCCAACACAGCCATCACCATATACATGGTTGAGAGAAAACAGATAGAGTTAGTCATTAATTAGACCCCCCCAGTCCCATACCAAGACAAATTTAATGTTGGTGATTGTACCTAATTTTAGATTTCCTTTTTGCTATGAATTTAATTGTTATGAATACTGTAAGCATTCTAGCAAGACCTTATCTTTTAAATTGCATTGCCTATTTGATTTCATTAAAAATCTGAGTTTTCAGGTCTTTCATTCATTAGCAAACTCAATTGTGAGCTCAAACAACTAGTTTTATGTAATTCTCTTACTGTGTACAGGAACAATAACATTATGAGCAAATAAAAATACAATAGCACACATTTATCCTCAATTACACAATCTTACTTAACAAAAGATCCAATATGCATACTCAGCAAAAAAGTAGCAAAAAGAGTTCCTATTTTCATTAGCTCAAACATTTCAAAAAATGTTACAACTATTGATTTAATTTTAATTTTTCACCTCACTCCCTGTGATAATTGCAGTGCTTGAAAATGACTTTTCAGAAGTTTTTTAGAGCTTTGCAAATGTCTTCCTATATAAGTGATACTTGACATATGTTTCAATGATGCAGTTTCTACAGACAAAATTGACTTGTAGGCTGTTCCCCTAATTCTTCCCTCTGCATCTCACCTGAATGCTTTTACATTTGTCATTGCCACCCACATACAAAAAGCTTCAGATCTGGGATCTGTTTGGGATAATGATAATTTGAAATATCCAAGGAAGATAAACCCAAATATAATTGATTACAGGGCTATGCAGTTACTGTGTGCAGATTTTCCAAAACACTGTATCCAAACTAATCTGAAAGAGATGAGGTAGAGTAAGGAAGAGGAAGAAAAGAAGGAGAAGGCCATGGATTTTCACCTAATGGCAGAGAGTGGAGTTATAGTTTTAATTTATCTTAATTAAATCTGGCAATTTTAATTAATCACATATGGTTTGAATACATAGATAATTCATTAGATTAAGCCATAGTTGCCTAATAGATGGTCATTTTGTGTGCTAATACTGAAAGACCTACTGATGTACTGAGCTTAAGTCCACAGGAAATTCAATTTTCTGCGAAGATTTCCAAGTAGCTACCCTCCTCTCTTTTTCTTTCCCCCCATACCTTGGTAATTGCTGCAAGAAACAAGACATTGCCCAATGAAAGTAGCACCATTTGGTTTCTGAAATGCAAGAGAAATCCTTGGAAAGATTATGAGAATAGCAAACATTACCACAGATCCACCTGAGGTAAATTTTCTTACCAAACATACTTAGAAAATTTCCAGCTTTTTAGAATGAAAATGTAACCATGTGTTGTTGAACCCACATCCTCATCCAACCCCTGAAGCTACAAACTGCCACCTCCAAATATAAGGTGAGGAATGTGCAGTGCTGCACTCTCTCTGTAAACTCTAAGATGGAAGTGGGAGTTGCTGTGGGAACGTAACTGCTACTCTGAATATCTCAGGCATGACAATTATTCAAAAAGTATTCTGAAAAAAAAGAACCCAGTTAATCACAGATGAAATTAAGGCTTATAGTGATTCCCATGAGGTCATCTGATTTAGTTTAAATTGACAAAGACAAATTGTCTAAATTTTATGTTGTTAAATATAATATTTTTTTTCTCTTTCTACAACTTACTAGACCTAGCCCACACTTTCCAAATTATACCCTAATCAAAGTCTTATTACATGAAAATCTGACAGAGAAATCTGAAATTATAAGCAATTCTCAGTTCAAGGTCTTGTTTTAAAACTGCTTATAGCTTAACTAAATTGCAAAGATTTAGATCGAAAAGACACACAACTGGTTTTAAAAACCAAAAGCACAATTCATGTTTGCAATACCCCGATGTAATTCCAGAGTAGCAATACTTACACCAGCACAAACCCAGCATTCATCCTATCAGAATCCACTTTCATGGACTATGTTCTATAATGTGTTCATTTTCCCCACCCCAGACACACTGAACTTATTGTTTTAATAATTAGCATTAAAAAACCTGAACTTTAAAAAATACAATAAGCATACAAGTAACACAATCCACATAAAAGACAAAAAGCATTTGTTCTTTCATTAGATTGACTTTTCCTTAGATGCATTTAAAAAACCACATCTTAAAATGTATATGAGGAGACCTTTTACTCCCTGAACTATTAACAGTTTTCTCCTTCCTCCTTTACTTGTACAGGCAACTGGCTACCCCACAAACCACTTGGCCAAGCAACCTGTTGGACTACTTCCAGGATGCATTGAGACATCCACCAAAATATCAAAGGCTGTAATTACACTTTCATAGAATCATAGAATCATAGAATCATTTAGGTTGGAAGAGACCCCATTCGTATTCATCGTATGTTCCAACTCATTCAAGAATAGTCAAGAAACTTTAAAGACAACAATCTCATCTGAAGCTAATTACTGACAACTAGCTCAATATTGCCTATAGAACTCATCATCTTTGATTTTCTTTATTAAAAGAACAGTCTCATCAGTTCCCATGTTTCTCAAAGTGTTTCTTGAAAGGGTTATAATTTAGTGGCAATGAATTCCAGGTCCTGGATTTCTTAAAATTTTTTAACTTCACTGTCTTACTAGGGTCTTCATGGTGTGTCCAAGTTTGGTCACAACTCTATTAACATAATGACTGGTTGAGAAGAAAAAAAAACAACCCCAAACTTGGGACATCCTCAGTTTGACTGAGTAGGCATGCATTCAAACCATTCCCCAAAGGGCATTTTCAGAAGAATCTGTGTCAAACCTCACTCAGTTTGATAGTTGTCTTGAGCTGCACTCCAAAAATAGCATCTAAAACTTTTAGTTATTTTATCTTTATGACATCATCAAATGGAAGAGGAATCAGTAATTCCATTTAATGGACTGCATCGTACTGCTGTAAAGCAGCATGAATGCCTGCTAAGCAGAATGAGATATCATCATCCAGCAGAAGACCTATTCTGTTAATAACCTCTGTGTGCATGGGTGTGCATGTGTTCCAAGAAGAAATATTTCCATTTGCTACAAATAGTAAGCAAATTTTCAATGGACTCAGTATTTATTAAAAATATAAAAACATTTAAAAAATAGATAAAGAGCAATAATACTCAGAGGTCATACAGATCCTCAGTGCTTTGAAAGTCTCACTTGTCCCCTTGTTGATTGCTTTGGTTAAAGTATTTCACTTCAGCAAAGCACACTTTTTGGTGTGACTGGTGGGACAGGACTCATGGAAATCACTCTCACCACCCATATTGGAGAAAGCCTCAGCGGACCACAGACCTGCTGTTGTCTACTATAGAAAACACAAAGAGGAGGCACTCCAAAAAGTACTGGGTATCAGCAAGGCATACTGTAAACAGTCTTCAAAAAATTCTGAAAGTGTCTATTCTTTAGTACTTGGTCTATGTCCTGCTAAATCAGAGTCCTGTAACCGAGACATATCAAACACACTGTTTTCTAAAATTAGTTCATACCAGAAAAGTCCTTAAGCTCAGATAACACTCACTTACATCCTCATACTTTCACATCTGAAGATATATAAAAGCCAACTCAAGTCAATGCCTTATTTCTTTCCTTATGCCATGCTCACTCCTCACATGTTGAATCAGCTGCACACTTCTCCTTCACCATCTGCCCCAGCTTTTTCTCTCAGTTATCTCAAACACCACAGTTTCTGCCCTTTGCCGACTCTCTATTGTAGCCTTGTTGCCAGTAAATTCAGTGTTGCCGTTGCTTGTAATAGGACAAGTGTTATCCTTGATTTTTCATTATTGAACCAGTGGGCATCCCAGGAGGTGTCAGTCTGGGCCTGCCTGGAGCTGTTTGAGATTTTTTAGTTTTAAGAGCAACTATCTAGCAACTATTAGGTCACTGTTACCAACTTTGCTTTACCTTTAACTTACCTTCATTTACATGTACGGTGTCAGGCTTACTTTTAGGTAGCAGATGGCAATAACAAGTACTACTTGGGATCCTAAACCAAAAAGCAACATGGAGGGTATAAGAGAGCAGTGTAGCTTTGTCAGTATGGACACAGGATGATCCCAGATGTCCCACAGCTATAACTAGCTAGGAGTGGGATGAAGCCTTGGAAGTTAGGTATAAACAGATTTAGGGGTAAGCAAGAGAGCAAAGAAAAAGTCTCAAACATATGTCAAAACCACCATACATAGTAAATTGAAATGAAATGTGGAATTATGGACCAGTGAAGAATGAGATAGGTGCAGATCATATTAGCGACCATAAAGATGCCTGAAAGTGGATCCTAAAGTGTGCAGAAAGACTTCTACCAAGGATGGACTTAGGACATAGACAACTCACCAGAAACTTCCCCTTCCTCCAAAATTGAAAATATTGATCTTCAGTGCCAGTGGAAGGGTAAGTATAACATTAGAGAAAGAGATAGATACTAGAAAATGTGTATGCATCATTTTAGCTGTATTTACTTTGAAGTATGTGTCAGTACTATTGTAAATGAAATAATAATAATAATAATAATAATAATAATAATAATAATAATAATAATAATAATAATAATAATAATAATAATAACAATAATAATAATAATAATAATAAAACAATAATAATAACAACAACAACAACAACAACAGCAATAACAACAACAACAACAACCTATTTAATTTAATTTAATTTTTAATTATCCTAATGGTAAATTCTTGGTTTTGCATATAAGTTCTGTGTGTTCTTTTTACCTATAACAAGATCTTGATTGTGACAAATTGGTGGAAATTCAAATAACATATTCTGCAACTGAGATGCAACAGTTTCCTAGCAGTAACAGACTCACTGATTCATCAATTTCAGATTAATTCTTCATTGGAGAAGAGGCAATAGCGTTTTTGAAGAGTCAGATGATTTAACAGGCAACAGTCCAAAAACACGATCATGGAATCACAGAATCATAGAATCATTTAGGTTGGAAGAGCCCCCTGGGATCATCAAGTCCAACCATCAGCCCTACTCTACAAGTTCTCCCCTACACTAGATCCCTCAACACCACATCTAATCTGCTCTTAAACACAGTCAGGGAGGGTGACTCCACCACCTCCCTGGGCAGCTGATTCCACTGACTGACCACTCCGTGAAAAATTTTTTCCTAATGTCTAGCCTAAACCTACCCTGCTGCAGCTTGCAGCCATTCCCTCTTGTCCTGTCGCTCATTGCCCGTGAGAAGAGACCAGCACCAACCTCTCTACAATGCCCTTTCAAGCAGTTGTAGAGAGTGATGAGGTCTCCCCTCAGCCTCCTCTTCCTCAGACTAAACAACCCCAACTCCCTCAATCAATCCTCATAAGCCTTGTTCTCCAGGCCTTATACGATACTTAGAGAAGTAAAACTGTTGACACCAACTTTTCTTGTAGCTTTACAACCTCAGAAACAGTGATATTTCAAAAATGATGGATTTCAAATCAATACAAAGCACGAACTCAAACCATGCTCAAACTCTGGGCAGATGACACATATCACGGAGCGCTATTAACATGTGGTGCTCATAAAATATACTACTACCAGTTCATATTTGGCAAGGTTTATGGTTATGTCCTACATGCAGTTATCTTGTCTTAAGGTATTATATACATGGATCACAGTAACAAGATCCACACCTAAGAGAAACCACCAGTCTCCTGGCCAGCTTCAACTATGAGCAGTAGTAAAGAAACGATGCTGTTTCCAACACGTTTAAGTTACAGCATAAAGTGCCCCATGAATTCCTCAAGACTACACTTCTGAACAAATGTCACAGCCTGAAAGGGGGAGATCAGCTTCATAGCCTAGCTATGACTACTTCTGCATTGCTTTTGCTTTGCTTAAGGCTGAACATCATCATTAGATTTTCCATCCTCCAGTCTTCTTCAAAGAGGGTGGGCAGTCATCCATTCATAGGGCACAGCACCTATGAAGTTATTTCAGTGAGAGAATCTGGCCAGACCTATCATCTCAAAACCAAGACCCCACTCAGCACATTAAAGGAGGTTTGCCATTTTGCCAGGATTTTATACCACACATCAGGTGCTGCCAATTAAAAAGTCTCAAAATAGTGGAATTCCTGCAGTTAGTGATTAGCAGAAAGAAAAAAGAGGCTGAATTCATAAGTAAATTTGTTGAAAAAATAAAACAGAAAATATGGATCTGTAGTCCCCAGAAACAATAAAACCTAACTTCAGTGGAGATAGATGTCTAACATGAGTTTTAGTTCTGAAATCAGAGTGGGCGTTCTAAACTTCAGAAGTTTTTTTAGAATAAGACTTTATTAATCACAGAATCAAATTCTCTGGAAATCACTCATTTTACTTTTACCCTTTGTTTTATTGCACAGCATATTTTTCCAAGAAAGGTTAAGATCCTGGAAGGTACAGCTGCCCTAGGGATGGTAAGAAGCTATATAAATCCTTCCAAAGGAAGGGATTTGTATTTTTTGTAGATCTATAAATATAAAGCAACTGGAATCGCTTAAGATTCACTATTTGCCCTGTCGGTTCTTGTTCTTCTTGTAAACTAAATGCAATAAAAGAACAAAGGCTATTTTCCATTTTTAAGGATTGCTTCTCCATCACAGTTGCTCAGACACGATTTATTTTCCATTTGGTGTATTCAGATTGAAGAGGTTTCTGTGCCTCATCCCTATACTTGGTGCAACCTCTCTGTTTTTCAAAAATACGGTAACACGTCAATGCTTTACGCTGTAACTTTAATGCAAGGTAAAGCCCCAGAAGTCTGCCTGCTGAGGAAAATAAACAAAATGTTCTTAGAAAATTTCTAGAGAAAATTTTTGAATAATTTGCACACTTCTTTATGGGAGTTCTTGACACAGTATTTTAAAGTAACAAACACAGTGAAGAACTTTAGTATGTGTTCAACAGCTCATTCCTAATTTACCTGAGGCAGCATATATTTTTAAAGGAAACCAACAACCTACACAAGAAATAAGTTAGTAGCAGTTGCTCAGTGCTTTCTAGCAGTAAAATAAATAAAAATAAAAATATTTGCCTAGTGATTTGCAAATCGGGATGGACTTCTATATTTCAGATTTTGACTACCATCCTTTGCAATCAGACTTATTATTTCAGACCACTGTAAAAATATCTGTACAAGTTTCTTTGATCTCAGTCTACAATCTTTTTCTAAATATGAGGAGAAAGTGAAAGTGAAACTGAGCTAGTGAAGATAATTTCATAGTACTTCATTAGTAACTCAGAACAGCTCTGAAAAAAATAAAAAGCAAATGTTAATCATGCAGTACACTCTCCTGGGTTCTCATGGATTGTTTTTACTATGTAAATGTATTGATTGCAATGGAGAATCTTTAGAGAAAAGAGGTACAAAATGTGTGCTTACAAGTATCTGAAGGGTGGGTTTAAGGAGGATGGAGCTGGACTCTTTTCAGTTGTTCTCAGTGACAGGACAAGTGTCAATGGGCAAGCTGGAACACAGGGAGTTCCATTCAAATACAAGAAAAAACACCTTTATGCTGAGTGTGACAGAGCCCTGGAACAGGCTGCCCAGAGAGGCTGTGGAGTCCCCTTCTCTGGAGACCTTCAAGACCCACCCAGATGCAGTCCTGAGTAATGTGCTCTAGGCAATCTTGCTTTAGCAGGGAAGTTGGACTAGATGGTCCCTTCCAACTCCGACAATTCTGTGATTCCATGAAAATATGCAGCAGTAATCCATCATGCAGAACTGGAGAAAACAAAAATATTTCCTCCCTACAGGTTGGAACACACACAATTCCTATTCTTGAGAAATACCTGTCTGAATTAATTTGAAGTAAAATACTCAAATTCATCCTCACTAGCATATGTTATTTGCCCTTTGCCTATTTAAAAAAAATACTGGTTATGAAACATAGCAAAGTCAAGTCTGTTGAATGTGGCTCTACACTTAACCACTCAGGAAGACTTTTGGCTGTTGCAAGTTCCACATTATCCTTTTGTATCCCTTTATCAAGCCTGTACATCAATCTACATAACATCATGTACACAGTTAAGCCATCTGAATCATGTATGCTAAGTGAGAAGTAGGAAGATTTTCAGAATGCACGCTACTGGGCACAGTATATTCATATACTTTGTAAAGACAAAATATCGTGGCACACTTTTCCCAGATACAGTTTGAGAAAAGAAAATAATTTTTCATTCAATTAGCTGCAGAAACATCTTGCAACCCCTTTACAACAATTTGTTATGACCTTTCATAAATCAAAACAGTGTTGTTTAGCAGCCAATGAAAACATCTGTACAGAGGACAAAGAAATTAGTCCACACTCACATGCAAAGATGATTAAAATCAAATTCAGACATCAATAATTGATCCCAGGTGTCCCTCTATTCTTTGACCCATAGCTGTCAGTTGTCACTGATGTAGTTAGACAGTTAGAAGGTTGGGGTTTTTTTTCCAATGTGATTTGGAAATTTTCTAAAAGCTTTTAGGAGTCATATCTATGAATTCATGCAATAAAATCATTATTGTAGAAGCAACAACAATTAAAAACTTTGTTGAAGAATCTAAACTCATCTTAGTTACAGATCATGAAAATAATGATGATTTAGGGATAAAAGTTATTGCACTTTTTCTTTGGATACTAGCCATAATAGCAAAGATTTTTGTGACAGTTTTAAAGTGGACGTTGGAAGGACATTGTAAAGTAAGCAATATACCTTGATCATTCACATATTATGCAGATGTGCAAACATAGAACAACAAGCATTTTTCTTTCCATAAAGCATAGACAGTTTAACAATTAAAGGATAGTAATGACTCAGTTCATCATCTGAGAAGGAGCATGGGTCCACAACAGACTTTCATAATTCTTGTCTATTTTCACAATTTCTCCTTATTTTTTTTTTTTAAATAGATCAATCCGTTGTACACAGGGGCTCTTACTACCTACAGTTGAAATTTCAGAGACCAACCCCCAAACAACATTTGAGTCAGCAATGAGTCAAACTGCTCTCAGCTTGATGGTTTGTACTATGGAAGAGTCATAAGCTGATCACTAAAACAGCAAATAAAAATGTTACTGGGCATTAAAGAAAAATATACAGATTACCAGCCAATTAAAATTTTCAGAATCTTTATTTTATTATTCATGCTTTGATGAAGATTGTTGACATATAAGCAGCAATGTAACTCAGGATCACATTTATTATCTTAAACAAAAAGAACCTTCTCATGTAAATAAGGTAATTGTTCCTGTCTGGCAAATAGAGTATAAGATGGAGAAATATTGTTTTGAATACTTATTTGCTAAGCCAAAACAATGATTCTACCAAAACAGAAGGAAAACTGGTTACTGTCAAAGGCCATGTTACATTAAAGATATTGTGCTTAAAAGGAATATGCTCCTAAAATCTCCATGTGCTACTACCAAGTTCTAGTTCTGAACTCATGAAAAATGTGTAGCTGTAGACAATAATTTTGAGGTAATGTATTTTAAACACTGCATACCTGTACATCCCGAGCTGGACATTTTTGTTTTGTTTTGGATTTGATTTTTTTTCTTTTTGAATCCTATGTTGTACTACTAGCTACACCACTGTGAATCCATTTTTGGCAGAAGATTTTTTCAGGTTTCCAGTCAAAGCAAGTGCACTTAAAACAAGTGTAAGCACGGATGGGCTGATATTGTGAATATCTATAGGCTTATTGTAATCACAAGCCTGAAATACATTTATAAGTCCAACTTATGCAAATATCTGATTTCTTATATATTTTAAAGTGGAGGTACAGAAGCAACATTACTCATAGCTGTTTAAATACCTGATGAGTCCTCAGCACACCTTAACTAAAGAATAAAGAATTAGAACTGAGTACTTCTCTTCACCTCTCCCAAATTCCTGGCTCTTCTTTTCTGCTCTATCCCTCATGCTAACATACAAAATGTACAAAACTTGAAAACTGAAAAAATAAATGAGAACAATTGTGGAGTTCCCATGATTGTCATCATCCAATCAATCTTCTTTTGACTTACATCTCCCACTTAGGCTGTAAAACTGTTCAGAGAACAGAATGAATGTATTCCTCTTAATCTTATGAAAAACTTGGCAAAATTAAGAACTCTGGTGTGCCATGAGGCAGATCACCATCAGGATGCCACCATACTCATTAAGAATCAACCATGAAGGTTCATATTAAAACAGAGAAAAAACTACAGGGGTCAGGTACCTTTGCAACTAACACAGCAAAGAGACTGTGCCCCCATGGTGATGCAAACCTCAGTTTTGTTTCTCAATGTATCATCTATTCATGTTCTCAGTCTGTAACTTAAAAATACCAGTTTGTAGAAATGAGCCTTTAAAAGCTCATTTACTTTAATGCAGAATTCTTACAGTGTTTCCTGACACAAGAAAAGTATGCATGTAAAAAAAGACATCCAGTGAGACAAAAAGAACTTCCCTCAACACACAGTGGCACTGCAGTAAGATTTACCATCACATTATGCTCCCTCTTGTTACATTGCCAGCTGATGCAATTTGTAGCCTTTCCTATTTTTCCTAGAATTTTTTAGAGGAAACGTGGAATCCACTATGCCTGGGAACAGCAGGCTGAATCCTGCCAAAATAAAAAACTAATAACACTCCAAATTAACAGCCAAAGACAAAAGAATCAGAGGTTCTAAGCAGCAAACATAGTGCGTCATATCTGTGTCAAGTGCACTCAAGATAGCAAAGAGAAGTTCTGTTGATGGGTGAACATTTTGACATTTTCTTTTGCCTCAAAGTCCACATACCAGAACCTCACACAAGAACTCCAGAAAACAGTAGCAGAAAAGCTTTGCTTTTCTGAAGCATTCTGTCAAATCAGAGGTTACTGTGTTTTTTTCAGAAGAGGAATATGTATGGTGTGATGGAAATAATCAGTTGCTCTTGCAGTAAAGGAATAAACACAAGGTTACATGTGAATCTAAACTTACTGCCTCTTCACTTTGCAATCATGACTGTGCTGGCAGGTTCCAGGCTTTTCTGCTTTTCAATACTCAGCTGAGAATGTCATACAAAGAGGTAGATTTTCATGATGTAGTTAAAATATTGCTGAAACAAGATTTATCACATACTTCATCAAGCTTAAAAGCAGATACATTCAAATGGACTGCATGTTTTTCACTCTTGGATAATTTACAGTCTTCGTTTACCAGTTCACATCATTATCCATGCAGAAGTCCCCTACAATTATCATTAAATTAGATCAAGTCTGCGATCTTTATGTTATGATCAAAGTAGGTGCAGATGTTGAGATTGTGTGAGGCATGGACTGCAAAAAGTGGTACAGAGGCTAGAGGAAAATCACAAGAGCACTACCAAGTAAACCAGGTTATTAGTAACTAAGCATAACACAAAGAGTTTATCTGCTCTCAAGAAAGTATCATTTCCATCTAATTTAATTCACTCTTGATTAATCTTACAAAAAAGAATAATCTAGGTCTATTAAAAACGTTTCTCATTAGTTTTTGCCTTTGAAAAAAAATCACAAAAATAATATTTCTTTTTAAAATTTCTTTTCTTTTGAGTAGTATCACTTAAACCAGATCATTCCTTAACCTTTACAGATCTCTATCTTATTATCTAGAAAGCTCTCATCATACTTTTCAGTAACTGAGAACAGGATTTTTTCAGAAGCGCCACTAGAGTTTGCTGACCATTTTAAAATTTATTTTTTTCAGTCCAGAAGGTGCCTGCAATGCAGCATGGAAGTATTTAACATGCACAGAAGAGTTAGGTAAGACTATCTTACCCTTTTTCCCTTTTAGTGCCTAATTGTTTTCAAACTCCTGACAGAGTTAATTAGACAGAAAGAAAATTAAGGAAAAAAAAAAAATTGTGTTGGCATTTGGTATTCTGAAGGCCCTGTTCTTAATTTCCTTCATTCTTTCATGTAATAATAGTTTGGGTTAAGCCTCCGGATACATGGTGAATTGGACTGTTTGTGTCCTTCCTCTTAATAGCTATTTTTGTAAAAAAGTCCAATGTGAATAAATACAATAGGTCCCATTAGTGAATAGGTATTTGGAGGGGAAAACACAGAGAAGAAATGTATTAAAATTTTGCAAAAGATACATAGCATTAGAGAAAAGATTAATTTCATTCCCTGTTCATCTCCCCTGTGATGCACTATAGTGACTCAAATCCATCTAGGCCTGCCCATGGAGCAAAACAGTGCTGGTTCTCCTTTCTTTTGATTCATTATATTATTTGAAAGGTAATTAACTCTTGAGCAGCCACAATAGATAGGTGACTGATGACATTATGTACCTTTTTAGAGAAAAGAGTGGCTTTGCAGAACAGGATAAGAATGAGAAAGAATCTCTTATTACTAGCAAAGGGAGCAGGCAGACTTCAGTGTAACTCCTAACCACCATCCAACACTGAGAAGTTGATCTCAAATTTTAGTTTTCTGATGATGACAGGAGCTAAATCTTATTGCATTTCCAGATAAGTCTCTAAGTGCTTCCAATTGTTATGCTAATATAGACAATGTTAACATACCAACTTTAAAAAAGAATATATTATATATTCATGTCTACAGTAAGTTGCAAGAACATCCTAATTCTCACAGGCTCAGGTGCTGTCCCCACAGAAGACACATCAAAACCCAACACTGATAGAACACAGGTTATTTTGCCCAGTTTTAACTTCCATTTTCCTCCTCTAATGACCCTTTTCATACCCCACTCCAAGTTTCTTTAGCCTTCCTGCTAAAGTAGTAGCTTCCTTACTCATCTCCTTTACTTTCTCAATAAACACCCATGCAGCTGTTGATCCATTTAGTTGCTTGGGTTTCTTTTTAGTAGCACTGCACCTGAAGAGGCTACTGTCTCCCACACTACAGTCTGCTGCTTCTAGAAGTTATCCTCCCACTAATCAGCCTGTAGGAGAGTTCTCCAGCTACTTTCAATCAACATGAGACAGGTTACCAAAGAGATACAATTTGAACTAATTAACCTAGCCTAGATCCTTTTTGCTTAACCATGTGTGGGGTCATTCACATGAGCAATTCAGCTGGCAGCTGTGAGAGGATGAAAACCTCTGGGAGGAAGGATGTGATGAGCAGCCGGTAACCATCACACTTCCTCTTCCAGCTGCATTCACAGCTCTCCTCCTTAAAAAAGTCCTGATCCCATTTGCAGGGGGTCACACTTTCCTCTGAAGACTAACTGAACATGGTTACTAGCAGGCTGAAATCTGAGAAGAGGAACTCCAGTATAGCTCTTCTTTATGCTGACCCAACTGCTCTTACTAGTCACTGAGGACCTCCTCTGGCTACAATTTGGCATTTGTAGGCTATCTGTTTTCTCCCCTATTTGTATACCATCATCACCGCTTGTTCCTCTTCTTAATGCTATGTCCTCCCCAAGTTTCCATAATTCTGCTCTCATTCTCTTACTCCCTAGGTGCTCTGGTTCTGTTCCAGTTAAACTGCACTGAGTAAATGAGATCATTCTGGTGTCTTCACACTGTAGTGTGTTGTTGCTCCCTGGGACAAACTCCTTCACTTATTCAGTTAAACTGAGAATAATTTGAAATGAAGCTTACATTGAAGGTGCTTGTAAAATACCAGCTGCTCGAAGCTCCATAACTACTAGGCATCCATGAAGCATTGCCATGCCTCTGCTGGCTGAAATATCCTTTGCAAATAGACTCCCTGAAGTTTCCTTCTGTACCTTTGAAACATCACGTTTTATCCTTAAGTACCTTAGTACTTAAATACATCACACTTCAAAAAAATAGTCAAACCAAACTTGTAATTAAAAATCCTTTTCCTACTACTAATTAGATAGGATAGCAGAAGTCTCATTTTTCCCAGTTATAGAAACCCATATTTTAGCCTCTATTTTTACAAAAAATACGGAAATATCACAAAGTGTGCCCCAGATGTGTCATCATCTGATGAAGTTCCACATGTGCAAAATCCATCCCTAAAATAGAGGTTCTATACCAACAAAATTATAGCCAGCAAGGGGGGGGGGGGAAAGGTAATTATGTAAAACTTATGAATACAGTTACTAGCCACTGAAGGAGAGCCCAGGGTATATTTCAGAAGTTAGAGAATGAAATCTCCTGGCCAGTATTATAATAGCAGTCCCAAACATAGTCAAATGAGGTCTTATTTCATTTTGATGAAGCACTATGACTGTGCCTCTTCAGGTCCCACTACAGGACTTTCAACCACATGATGTCTATGAAAACATTTTATTGCTCAAACCTGAGGAGGAAAGACCTGGTGTACATCTACACAACATGAGGGCTGGGAGGAAACACAAGCAGGCTGAGCTGCACAGGAAAAGAAGGCAGTCTTTGGTGTGTTTTGAACACAGGTGGCATCAATTTCTAGTAGGATTTCTGCATGTGTAGCTAGGAAGATTTGAAGAACCAAATTTAATTATCAAATAGCATAAAGGAAGAGTCTGTTCAGCAAACCACATAATTACATAACCAGATATGCTTTAGAGATGAAGTGCAGCACTTTGTCATAAACTTTACTAAGCAAAAGCAAGGTTATCATATAATGATATGGGGTTGGAAGGAACCACTGGAGATCATCTAGTCCACACACACCCTGTCCACTCCCCCCACCTCAGCCAAAGCAGGTCCTCCTAAAGCAGGTTGCACAGGAACTTGTCCAGGTGGGTTTTGAATGTCTCCAGAGATGGAAATTCCACCACCACCTCTCTGGGCAGCCTGCTCCAATGCTCTGCCACCCTCAAGGTAAAGAAGTTCCTTCTCATGTTTAGATGGAACTTCTTATGTACAAGTTTGTGCCCATTTCCTCTTGTCCTCTCACTGGGCACCACTAAAAAACACTGGCCCCTTCCTCTTGACACATACCCTTTAAGTATTTATAGGTGTTGATCAGATCCCCCCCTCAGTCTTCTTTTCTCCAGACTAAAAAGACTATCCTTCATAACATGTTCTTACATCTTTTTTTTTTCTTCTAGGTCCACCATCAGGAGTGAGGACTAAAGCTTCTACAGAGAAATAACCTTAAGGCTTTAAAACACTGTCATCAGACTCATCATTTTACCAGCTAAACCAAATACCCTCTAATTAGTCTTGACAAAAAAAACAGGTCAGGTGTGCTGAACAAATGTGCTTCAAAGCCAAAGATTATAGTGCTTTAAAACTAAATGTTGTTGGTAACACTATAAATTATTTTAGCTAGATGAGCAAGGGGGAGTAAAATATTTTTCCTAACAGTTTTCCTCAATGTTCAAAGCAACACTGAAATGTCTTCATTAGGTGTGAACTAGTAGGAGTAGGAATAGAGACTAAGCATCCGTTAGCAAGTGGAAGCACAGTGGAAACATCCAGCATGAAGCAGCTGCTTCTCCAGTGCTGGCATTCAGTGGCTTCTATTTCCAGCTCCCAGCAGCCTGGTCCCATGGGTTGAATTCCCACTAGCAGGTTGGAGTGTATTTTTTGATTTAGTTGCAGCTGAGGGAAATCCAGTTCACATGCTGTCAGACTGCTCCACAAAGCACACCAATGTATTTTAATGGCGGGTGAGTGGATGATGCGCTTCAAAGCTTGTTGACAAACCAGTGCAAATATTAAACAGAGAGCATCCTCAACCTAAACCTTTTTAGGGCTTAAAATCTCCAGGCCACAAGATATGCAGCTTGCTTCTTCACTGGTTAGTGACTATCCTGGCAGGTTTATGGACTTCTGTGGGAACTTGAGGAGTGCCTTCACTCTGAAAACGAAGTCATTCCTACTGGGTATCTAATTTTAGGACTCTATATCTGATAATTTTTATTTACGTGGAATGGAAAAGTGTAGCTGAGGTGAAGACATGCAGCAAGACAGTTCCAGATGGCCAGAACTGTAGGGGAAAGAAATGGGATAACACTGGTGTGTTACAGACCCCACTGGGAAGAAATTAAAATGAATAAGTTAATGATAAATTATGAATGAAGTATGTGCCGTGAATATTAACCACACACAGTGTACTTTGTGAAACTATCTGTCTCCAAAAGAATAGATAATAATAACTGTAGCCACAGTTTATTTAGGAGAGATGGGAACACCGTAGGGAGTAGGGAACCTACAGAGCTAAAGAAACTGTCCAGTGTTATGAAAAACAGAAAATTATTCCTGAGTTGTACAGCACACTAAATAACAAAGACATTAAAATTTTATGACACTCCTAGGGATGGATGGAAGCACATTTCAATAGCAGATTTAGTTCTCCCCAGTTATAAAACAACAAGATTTACACAAACTTGGGGAGGAGGGGGATTGGGGAGGAGAGGAATCCAGGGAGATACAGAAGAAGCATCACATCCCAGTACAACATTAATTAATAGATAATGGAAGTATCCTGAGACTCAAAAAATGTGGGTAGAAATATTAATGTCAGTAAGAGGTATTTTTGGAAAGGATACCTATGTGACTTGAGAATGATGTGTTTTTAAGCTTCGGAATGAAGCTTCCACATGTCAACAGTAAAAATGAAAAATAAGCTGTCACTTCAAATTCATCTTCCTAGGCAAGCGCCTTATTTCAGACCCTGTTGAGGGGGCAGAGGGGTGGGAGGGAGAATACACTTTTTGAACTTTTTGGGGATGCACAAGAGCAGTAAGCACAGGCAGTTCTTCAGCCATTCATCCCTATCCCTTGATAAAGTATATAGTAGTATCAGATACAAATCAGATCCTGCTGGCACAGGATTCTGAAGGCACAGTGCTCCCAACAGCCCTTCTGAAGGCTCAAGTGTTTGTGGTCAAACATTTCCTGACACAAACATGTAACTTCCCACTGTTCTGGCACACTTACACAGTAAACAAGAGGACAGAGCCTTGGAGGTCCCCACTGGCCAAGGGAGAGCAAAGAAATCACACAGAAACATCTGCTCAGAACAGTGTTATTAGCCACTTTTCCTCTTTGTTTTTTCACAACACAGAATCCGAACCACCAGCAATAAGAGCACAAGGTGCTCATGTAAACTGTTGTGAGTAATGACCCAGGAAAGCAAGGACATCACCACCACCACCCTCTTTCTATTAGGAGTTGGGCTGAGCTGTTGATGGCATGCATGTGCAACAGGTAAGACGTGGCTGAGACACAACACAGGGTGCAAACCTGGCAGTAATGGCAGATGGGTCCAGTAGTCAGAGAAATTAATTGCTTGCAACAGTGTCGAGCACTCACTGAGGCAAAAATTAAAATTCTTTGGCTTTTATTTTTAATGGACTAACTTGTCATGCTCTGAATTACATCCTTCTTCAAGACATCCCGTGCCTCAAAATGTCACACACACAACCCCACTACAAACTTTCATTCTGCTCCAAAAATGCAAGCCATGTCACTTTTAAGGCAAAAACTGAAGCAGAACGTGTTTCCAAATGTGTGGAATGTTTTACAAGTTACATTATTGGCAAAAAGGGATATACATATAAAGTATTAGTATTTACTTTAAGAATGAAAAGCCTGAAGGTGCCATGGATATCATGTCATATGGATAGTTTACAAGGTTGTCAGTCATAAGAAAGAAGCCCATATGCAGTAGGAATATATTGTCAATAAAACCACATGCAGTATTTAAGAAGTTGCTTCCTCTTTTTTTTTTTTTTTTATTTTAAAGGAAAATTCTATCCAAGTACACAGAAAAAATAGGTCAATTGGACATAGGCTGGGAATTTTATTCCACTTTGCAAACACCCAAAGTTTTTTGTGTTTTGGTGGTTTTTTTTTCCTCATTGTAACTTATTTTTGGAAATGGCTAGGCTATTGGGGCATCAATGAATTCAAAATGGCTGCTTCAGCATGGGAAGATAATTTTTTTGCCTGCTTTCTGTTACTGTCTATGCTAAAAAAACTTTCATAGATATTTTATGTATTTGCTAAGACTACTGCCACTTTTTGAAGGATCTCAAATTTGGATATGAAATTGCACTGGTAGGAAGGAAGTAATGTCATAACCACGGGATGCGGCATGCTGTGTCTCTCTTGAATGTTATTTTCCACTCCATATACAGACAAACAGAAGGGTGATTATAGTATTTGCTGTTGTAATAACTTAACCTAGCTAACAGCAGCACTAACTACTGGCAGCATGGGCTTCAGTGCAGATCTCTAATGGCTCAGAAACTAGTGGTGATGCACACGTTTGGGTCATCAGCAGGACCTGGACCATCTGTCACAGCATCCCGAAGCCCTGTCACCCTCGTCTTAAGCTTGATGTAGGGACATAAGAGCCTTGGAAGAGGCCCACTGAAATGTCAGCATGACATGTTTTCTGAGTATCTGCTACATGGAGTTATTGTTATACCAGAAAAAAAAATAAGGCTGGAAGCAGAGAAGAAAAACAGATTACTAGGCTGGCATTGTTTTAAAACCACTCACTCTCTATCAGCTGAAGCTGTGAAAAGGAGAGCCAACACAAATTCAGGCACCAGAGCCAGGGCAAGTGGTCAGGGAGGCTCAGCTGAGTGGCAGGCTGACCTCGCTGTGCTGTATGTCTGGCAAGGAAACCTACATCCACAGCCTCTGGGGATGCAAGTAGCTCAGAAGGCCATTCATAGCTCTTATTGGATAAAATCTACAGTGAGCTGTGCTCACTACCCTGTTTTCCAGGGACATCTGCAATCACAAACTATTTAACATTTCACCTGTCCACTTGTCACCTTCCAAAAGAAGTCCTAATACCATCTAACCTGGAATGGGGTAGCAGATATACAGAGTGAGTGTATCCTGGCAAGTGTATCCTGTTAAGTGAGTTGGAACAAATGATGTGTTGCAGTCTATGACACAGGAAAGTAAGTAAATGATTAATATTCCACTGAAAGATTATCCTCATCTGATATTTCCACACTTGTGAGAAATCTATCCCAGCTGCAATTTAATGTAAATGTTGTTTGTTTGGAGTTCCTACCAGCTCTGCCACAAGTACTTTTATAATGATTGGCATCTATTTTCCAGTCAACTTTAAAATCTAATACACAAATACCTCAGAAACCTAAAGATTTTAAGCTGAAGTGTTAAAAGTACTTTACTTTCTAAGTCTAGATACCACAGAACGGGGTAGCAAAATCCTCTGGCCTGCAAGACTAAAGAGTAACTTACCAAATGACAGCAAAAAGGAAGGTTGCTGCTTCAGTAGCACGAAGATGTACCAAGGTTAAACCCCTTTCTGTAGTTTATGACAGCTGCCAAAGGCAACAGAGCACGAGCAACAGTCAGACTGGGGAGGGGAGGAAAATGCCTTTCTTGTTTTCCGTGCTCTACTTCCTCAAGGGAGGAAAAACACAAGTAACAGATTCATACCACTACAAACTTTCCTACAGTAGACTGATCCTCCTGACAGGTTTTTAACAGCACAGTCATATTCTACTGGACATACACATATATACCATGCACGAAGCCAGTACATTGCATCCAAGGAGTATCCCTTAAACATGTACATACCACGTAGAACAAGTTGCTGCCTATGAAATCACATAGGCAGCTTCCAAAATATTGCCCATTAGATATCATGCTTTCTGAATGAGGACTCCCTGAATCTTCCTCTGCAAGGGTTTGCCACTACTATGTTTGCGGACAGATTAAGGAAACATTAAGGATTGCAATTAACTTGGTACTGAGGACTATATTCATAGGCAGGTTTTTCAGGATATGAAACATGAGAACCCAGGATATTCTCCTTTCAAAACAGAGGTTAACCAATAACATCTTTAAAAGGGGTCTAAAGCTTAATAAGAATGAAAGAGAGATTAAACATGCAAGTGGACAGTGAAATCATTTACATTCTATTGAGAGACAAAAAAAACAGATAAAAGCTATGAAGTCTATTCCTAGAAGACAGCAGTTAATGGCTACTTTACAGAAATTAGGGACAAATTCCCCAGGGCAGACTTCCCAGTGATGTAAGCACATCATCAAACATCAGAACTTTTGTAAAGATGGACAGTGTCCAGTGTGAAACTGGTGATTTGCTGGATTAATCCTCTTTTTCTCTTCTTATGACTGCTGTGACCAAAAGTTACAAAAAATCTTCCATCCTAACCTGACATTCGTTTCTCACACTGGTTAAGGCAAGCTTCTGCAAGCAGATCTAGAACTCTTACTAAAACAAAACAAAGGTTTTCACAGTTCTGTATCATTATTATTAAGGGAAAAAATGCATGAAGATTCACTGTAAAAATCCTCTCACAAAGGGGGCACTGTTTTGGTATACGAGAAATAATCAGGAGGAAAAAAATGTCATTAACAAGTCATTGTAAGAACTCTGGATTCTTGCAAGATATGTCCTTTTTACAAGTTCTTCCATGGCCATCTCCATTTCTAGAGTGAGATGAGTTCTGTGACTTTCTGGTACTAAAGTGGGTGGTGGGGGAGAGGAGGGAAAAAAAAAAAAAAAAGAAACAAAACAAGGAGATCTTCAGGAGAGTGCCAAGAGCTGGAGAAGTTCATTTGGTACAGGAAGTTTAGAAGGTCAGAGTTTATAGGGCCAAACAGTCTCTCTCCTACAGAAAGTCCTGTTTCTAGAGAGGGAAATCAACTGACTGCTCCATCAATTATCCAGGATGACAGATCAAATCTTCCTTCATTTCCTTCCTCTTTCCATTACTCTTTGTGTACCTTCTGATATATTGCTATTCTATGTAATAACAGGTGTCCTACCTTGAGGTAAACTTGCTAAGGAAGAGCTCAAGGAAAACATTTGACAAACCTGAATTTTTGGTACCTTTGGGGGGAATCTTAGGGGAAAACAATCTGTGCCTCCCACCTC
>VZTM01000526.1:0-28087 GCA_013400555.1 Jacana jacana | reverse complement strand
GGAGCGAGTGAAGAGGAGGGACATGAAANAGAGTGGGGCTGATGGTTGGACTGGATGATCCCAAGGGTCTCTTCCAACCTAAATGATTCTATGATTCCCTGATGCAGCTCGGCTGTGACCTGCCCTCCTTGTGTCTCACCTCTCTGTTTGCATCTCTTCCCCAGGAGGATTTTGCTGAACTATGCAGTATTTAACCCAACCATCGGATACTCCCAGGGAATGTCCGACCTGGTTGCCCCGCTCCTGGCAGAGATCCTGGACGAGTCGGATACTTTCTGGTGCTTTGTAGGATTGATGCAGAACACAATCTTCGTCAGTTCACCCCGGGATGAGGATATGGAGAAACAGCTGGTGAGGCTGAAGGCTGAGCCGCTGTTAGCCCTCTCCTTCGTCCCTCCTCTCCCAGGCAAATTAGGAGAAGGCCATAAAGCAGTAACCTGGGCTGTTGGGCATGCCGAATCACACCCAAACCCACAAAATACCTGTTGGATAAAATTGATCCTGGGTGATTTGGGCACTCCAGAGGCAGTTACAGCCAATAAGTTTTCAGAGTAAAGGTCTCTTGGCTGAGCTAAAGGCTGCTGATTCAAGGAACCTTCTGTGATCAAATGTATTTAGGGTGCTGCTTGCTGTGTCTTCACACTTCTCTCAGGCAGTGAAGACTCACTGGTTTGTTTTTGTTCTGATTCTGGGGTGTTTGATGTGAATGCAGCAGAGGAGTTGATTGAGCTGCAGCCCTCTTCTTTGGGTCTTAATATTTTTAAAATTAGCTCCCTATGAAAAGCATTATATATCTGACATGCTTTCTTAAAATAAGGTGAACTTCTTTAAAAACGAGAACTGTTTAGGTTTTTAACGTGATGTCAGTTGCTTTCTGGTTGAGATCCTGAAAAAATCCATTCTAAACCTGAACAACCCTCCCCAGGTCATGATGGCACCAATTTAAAGGGCTGAACTCGTGGTGGAAACCCCACCAGAGGCTGCTGGTGAGGGGCGGTTGATTAACACACAGATTTATGTGCTGTGACCTCCCTGTATGGTCAGGCTTTCCAAAATCACTTCCATATTGCTTGGCCTCTACTGAAATGAAATATTGCCAGAGATACCTCTGTCCTTTCTTTTCTCTAGTTTTTAAGGCTCTGGCTGCTTTCCTCAGCCTGAGTCTCTCCCCTTTCTGTTCACGACGTAGCTGTCATGGGGTTTTCTTTTTATGTTCTATCCTTCCTCATGAAATAACCTCCCGTGGCCTGTGAGCTCTGACCTTTAATCGTAGATCCAAGCGTGCTCCTGGCAGTGTTGCAATAAAGAGGCTGGAAGGTTCTGGGAGAGCAGAGACAGCTGGCAGCTCTGCAGGACCCCGGGTCTGGCGGGTGGCAGGGTGGGGGGGGTATCCCCGGGGTGTGGGGTGACGGGGGGTGTGAGTCCTTGGGCTCAACTCAGAGCATCTTTTCCAGATGTACCTGCGAGAGCTGCTGCGGCTCATGCACCCACGCTTCTACCAGCACCTTTCCTTCTTGGGAGAGGATGGTCTGCAGATGCTTTTCTGTCACCGATGGATCCTCCTCTGTTTTAAACGTGAATTTCCAGATGCCGAGGCCCTGCGCATGTGGGAAGCGTGCTGGGCTCACTACCAGGTCAGGCAGCTACTTGTGGGCACAGCCCGTGGCGGGTGACGGGGTGTTCTTTGCTGAATCCTCACCATCCCTGCAAGGGTTGTGGAATTTCCATAAAGGCTCTTAGAATCACAGAATATCAGGGGTTGCAAGGGACCTTGAAAGATCATCTAGTCCAATCCCCCAAGTAGTATCCCCCCCCTTAGTAGTAAAGTATCTAAAATAAGTAGATCTGGAGAGTCTGTCACTATCAAAGAGGTTTATCTGTGTAGGGAGGATGGACACTTGCCTCTCCTACTTGAGGATGCCCAGGTTTCAAAAGGAGATTTTTCCAGAAAGTGCTGAACATCCACTTCTGAAGTTCAGACTTCTCTTACACAGCTGGAAAACGTCTTGCCAAAAATCTCTGGTCTGCTTTAAAAGCTGTAGCACAAACCTTGCTGCTGTGCTGTAAAGGGAAGAGACTTGGAGTCAGAATCACAGAATCTCAGGGATTGGAAGGGACCTTGAAAGCTCATCCAGTCCAATCCCCTGCTGGAGCAGGAACACCCAGAGCAGGTCACACAGGAACGCCTCCAGGCGGGTTTGGGATGTCTCCAGAGGAGACTCCACACCCTCCCTGGGCAGCCCCTGCCAGTGTTCAGTCACTCTCACTGTGAAGAAATTTTTCTTCATATTTAACTGGAATCTCCTCTGTTCCAGCTTGCACCCATTACCCCTTGTCCTGTCATTGGGTGTCACTGAGAAGAGCCTGGCTCCATCCTCCTGACACTCACCCTTTCCATATTTATATACATTCATGACATCACCCCTCAGTCTCCTCTTCTCCAAGCTCAAGAGACCCAGCTCCCTCAGCCTTTCCTCCTATGGGAGATGCTCCACTCCCTCCATCATCTTGGTAGCCCTGCCCTGGACTCTCTCCAGCAGTTCCCTGTCCTTCTGGAACTGAGGGGCCCAGAACTGGACACCATATTCCAGATGGGGTCTCACCAGGGCAGAGTAGAGGGGGAGGAGAACCTCTCTCGACCTACTAACCACCCCCCTTCTAATCCACCCCAGGATGCCATTGGCCTTCTTGGCCATGAGGGCACAGTGCTGGCTCATGGGCATCCTGCTGCCCACCAGGATCCCCATGTCCCTTTCCCCTGTGCTGCTCTCCAAAGCAGACTCAGCTGTGGTTCCAAATTCACCAGTAACTCCCATTGTGTATACCACCGGGCACCACTGGAATGAGCGCAACATCTCACTAAGGACATGCTTGCGGAGGCAGGGTGGGGTACAGAGCTCTGCCTCCCCCTGCTGTGCTCCAACCCCTGTTTTCCCATTGCAGACCGACTACTTCCACCTCTTTATCTGCGTGGCCATCGTGGTGATCTATGGGGACGATGTCATCGAGCAGCAGCTCGCCACCGACCAGATGCTCCTGCACTTCAGCAACCTGGCTATGCACATGAACGGAGAACTCGTACTCAGGAAGGTACGTGCCTGTGGGCTGAGTCTCAGGTCTGAGAGATGAATGCAGGGGTCTGATGCTTCATAGAATCATAGAATCATTCAGGTTGGAAGAGACCCTTGGGATCATGGAGTCCAACCATCTGCCCTACTCTACAAGTTCTCCCCTACACCAGATCCCCCAACACCACATCTAATCTACTCTGAAACACAGTCAGGGATGGGGACTCCACCACCTCCCTGGGCAGCTGATTCCACTGACTGACCACTCTTGCTGTGAAAACCTTTTTCCTAATGTCCAGCCTAACCCTACCCTGCTGCAGCTTGAAGCCATTCCCTCTCTTGTGTCCCTCTGCTCATCTGGAGCCTGGGAGGGTGGGATGCTGCTGTTTGCAGAAATAAGAGGTAGTTATAGAGTGGCTGGGAGGTAACAGTGTGGTCAGGGTAACCCTTACACATTCTTGGAGGAATGACAGACAGAGCTGTTGGTCTCCATGTCCACCTCAGGTGGAAGTGACCACAGGCATGGGATGTCCTGTTACCTGGCAGTGTCCCCAGTGCCTGGTTTAACCTTCAGCTTGTGTTCAGGAGCTTTGCTGAAGCTTTGACTTTTCTAAGGTAGCCAGGCAGGAGAAGGGGAGAGGAGGCCACAGGTTACTCCTCCTCTCCGTGCTCGTCCCCTGGGTGCGTAGTGAATGAAAGACTTTGTCTCTCTCCCCTCCAGGCCAGGAGTCTGCTCTATCAGTTCCACCTGCTGCCCCGCATCCCCTGCAGCCTACACGACCTCTGCAAACTGTGTGGGACGGGAATGTGGGACAGTGGCTTCATCCCTGCTGTGGAGTGCTCTGGCCATCACCCAGAGTGTGAGAGCTGCCCGTACGGGGGACTGGCGGAAGTGTCTTCTCCTAAACCAGGAAGCGAAGGCAAAAGAGGCTTGAAAACACGGGACGTCTTTGCTTTCCGAAAATAGCCAGGGAGGAACAAGGCGTGACAGAGGAAGAGGGAAGGGCAGGAAGGATGTGCCTAGGAAAAATGTTGAAGACAGAAATGGAGGAATAGCTTGTCGAGAGTCCTGAGAAGACTGAAAGGTGGAGGAAGGAGGAGGAATGAAATCACTCTACAGGGAAAGCAGATTCCAGTGCTCTGGTGGTGGAACCTGAACAAAGGGCATCAAACCAGGAACAGTGTTTGCACGTGCTTGGATTTGATTTTGTTAGAAAATTAAAGCTTTTCTAGATCTTAACAAGGACTTTTAATTCTGCCTCTGGGATTGGACTGGTTTGGAACCAGAACTTTTGATACTTGCTGATGAGAAATGAGAACATGAGAGAGAGCCACCAAGCGTGACCAGCAGCGTCTGTGGGTCAGGTGGCAGCAGCAGGGCCTCTCTCTGCCACCTCCCTTCACCCAGAGCATCCCCCGCACACGTGTGCTCTCGGCTTCAACCAAAACGTGCAGCTTAGTGGCTTCTCTCTAAAGCCATAAAGACCATTTTAATTATAATCTGCCAAAAATAAACCTGCAGACTGTTGGGACTGCAGGGGAGGTGTCTGCTTTGTTGGTGAGGAAGAACTGGTCACCTGAAGGTCTTGTCTCTCGCCTTTACTGGTTTTTATATGGTGTACTGGCTGGCAGGACTTTTTTCTCGTGTGTACAGCAAATGCACAGGCACAGGTCCTCCAGCACTGCTCCTCTGTTGTCAGGGCTTCTCACACACACCTTCCAAAGTTTCTTTCTTTCTACCCCTCTGCTCTCCTGAGACCCCACCTGGAGCACTGTGTCCAGCTCTGGAGTCCTCAACACAAGAAGGACATGGACCTCTTGGAACGGGTCCAGCGGGGGGCCATGAAGATGCTCAGAGGGCTGGAGCCCCTCTGCTGTGAAGACAGGCTGAGGGAGCTGGGGTTGTTCAGCCTGGAGAAGAGAAGGCTCTGGGGAGACCTTAGAGCAGCCTTCCAGTACATGAAGGGGTTCCAGGAGAGATGGAGAGGGGCTCTTTGTCAGGAAGTGGAGCGACAGGACAAGGGGTAATGGCTTTAAATGGAAAGAGGGGAGACTTAGATGAGATACCAGAACTTCTTTGCTGGGAGGGTGGTGAGACCCTGGCCCAGGTTGCCCAGAGAAGCTGTGGCTGCCCCATCCCTGGAGGGGTTCAAGGCCAGGCTGGATGGGGCTTGGAGCAACCTGGTGTGGTGGGAGGTGTCCCTGCCCCAGGGCAGGGGGTGGAACTGGATGGTCTTTAAGGTCCCTTCCAACTCTAACCATTCTATGATTCATGACATTACAGCAGAGCTGTTTCTTCGTGCTGACAACCACAGACTTTGGACACTTGTTTGTGGAAGTCTGTTGTTTCCAGTATGTTTCCCAGTGTGTTTCCTTTGGCTCTTCTCAATCACAGACTTACTCACTGTCCCCACCTCTCTCTGCCCATAGGCTGTAGCGTTCCAAGTGGGCTGGAGGCTCCTCTGCTGGTGCCAGCGGGGCACCCTCTTCCTCACCCCAAAGTGAAAATGAAACTTGGTTTGTTGCAGTCGTTTTAGCTGAGCTCAGTCTCTGATGAAACTTCCCCTTTGAAGTATTTTGGAAAGGGCATCATGTTTCCCCTCCTCTCCTGTAAAATTTGCCAAGGAGAAGCTGGGCTGGGGCCTTGAGCCCAGCTGCGTTGCCAAATGTCCTTACCCAGTTCAGTGGCATCCAAAGGTGCCTCCTGAGCCAGCGTTCGTGCCAACCAGAGCCTGGGGAGTAGTTTCCTTGCAAGAGGGAGAAAGGATACGAGGTGTGAGGGTGGGCTTTCCCCCTCCCTCTGCAGGGTGGTGCGTGAAGTCTTGCAGCCTTTCCTGGTTGTCTCCCTCCCTCTCACTTCAGCTGCTGCTTCTCTCCTACAGCTCTGTCTTGGGCTGGGGACCAGGGGGGAGAATCAGTGCTCGCTTTCCAGCTTTGCTCCCAGGCTGTTCAGCAGCACCCGTGGAATTCCTTGTATCCTCACACGTACCTGCATCTGACAAGGAAATTGCTCTACAAATCGGCCCGGTCGTGGAGCCTGCCTGCCCCGTACTGGGGAGGGAGGCTGGCAACTGGGATGCTTTGTGTGAAACCAGTACAAACCAAGCCTGTGCTGGGTGTGGAAGTGGGGAAAAGCCTTGACCCCGTGCAGGCGCCGTGCCAAAGAGTGGCTGTGGGGTGGCAGAAGGACGGTTTGGCTCCTGATCTGTGTGCCTTTAATCCAGAGGATGAAAACCTTCCCCTTGAGGAGAGCAATGGTGGAAGGACCTGCCTGGAGAAGTCCTGAGGCTGCTGGGGTTGTAGGATGGGACACACTGGTGGCTGCTTTGCTGTCACAACCAGGGATTCTTGGAGGCTGATGCTGATTCGGTGGATAATAAAAGTTGGTGTGAGGCGTTTGTGTGGCGCGTTGCTCTGCAGGCTGGGGGCTGTACCTCATGGTGGGGCACAGCCCTTGGCCAGACCCCGTTCCCCAGGGCTTGGGCTGCTCCTTTTGCAGCCGTTAGCGAGGCCTGTTGGGTTCTGGGGCTGCGTTTCGCTCTCTCCAGCCCTGGGGACATGTGGCAGCACTCGGTGTATTCACCGAGAAGCCAGCTCTGAGTGCCGGTGGCTGGATTAGGGTCAGAAACAACCCCCCCACGCTCCCACCGGGGCTCTGGGGCTGCTGACAACGGGCTGGGGGGCACCAGCAAAGACCCACCAGAAGATCCCGAGCTGGTTTTGCTGCAGTGGTCGTTCCCAGCCAGTAGAAGACAACGGGAAGAGATGAAGTGGATCATTTTTTAGCGTTATTTTCCCGCTATTAAAATGCCATTCAGCAATGTGGGAATCACTCGGGATTTGCTCAGTTGAAGGCTCTGTGCTGCAGTTTGTCAGCACGTGGAAAAAGCTGGGGGGGGGAGGGGTTTCTGTTTGAAGCCACACTCAGCTGCGTGGGAGCCCATCACCGGGACCAGTGTGCCACCCCTCGGCCTGGTGTCCCCTGCGGGTCCCACTGCCAGCAGGAAAGTTCAGGTGTCTTTCTACCACAGCTCAGCATCCCCCAGCTCCTGTCACACGTCGAGCTTCTCTTCCCAACACCTGGAGAAACAGAGACAGAGCCTTTAACCCAGCTGCTCCCTGATTACCAGCAGTGGCCACCTCCTGGGTGAGGTGATTCCAGCCTCCTAACTCTGGGGGGGGACTTGCTGTATCGTCTTTATCTTCTCTGAGCGGGTAATTCCTCTTGCACAAGGTGGAGGGGGGGGGAAGGCTGAAGGAAGCCCATTGCAAGAATTTACCCCACAACCTTTGTTTGAGCAGATCTGCCTTAAAAGCTCCGTAGAGGAGAAAGTTCCACTTCAACAGATGACGGTGTGAACACGCCACAAGTCCTTGTCACTTGGGAACAGAATGGACTGGCTCTGATTTCCACTTTGTGGAAAGGCTGAAGTCAAGTCACCTCCCTGCCCCAGGGTTGCTGCCTCACTGTCTCAGGAACCAGAGGAAACTCCTAGTGAATTGTTCAAGGCTCTCTCCCATCTATCCTGGATTTGGGGGCCAGCTGAGAAGACAGCAACTTCCATGGGGCAACAGTGGGGTAACCACTGGGTTGTTGTGGTCCCTGGAAGAAAACCTTGCACATTTCCAGCTCTCCTGTCTGAAGCTGTTCAGCAAAACACTCTGTTTCTGCCCCATTCACCTTCCCAGAAAATCAAAGTGAGAAAAACACAACACACATGGAACTCACACAAGCAAATTGCACTGTCCTATACACAAACAGAGCTCTGGCCAGAGCTTCATCTNCTCTCCAGCAGTTCCCTGTCCTTCTGGAACTGAGGGGCCCAGAACTGGAGACAATATTCCAGATGGGGTTTCACCAGGGCAGAGTAGAGGGGTAGTCCTGGAAGAACATTTCCCTCCGTGTGGTAGGCAGGTCTAAAGCAGAACTGACTGGAGAGACAGTGGGCTATCAGGCCACTGAATTCTATTTAACCAGTTAAGCCCTTGGCTCTGCTCCTCTATCCGCTTACAAACTCCTCTTTCTCATCACAAAGCAGCCCAGCACTTGAAACAGAACATTTTGGGTCTGCCTGAATCCTGGCTCTGTGGAACGCTGCTCTGAGAGCTGCAATGGCATCACGGCTGAGTGTCACCCGCTGCCAAGGCTGGACAGCCAGACCTCCAGTACCTAATGGGTTTTGTGGTTGATAACACAGAAAGGACTGACCTTGTGTCAGTTCTTGCTGGCCAAGCCAGACAGCTTGCATCAAGCTTTCAAATGTAAGAATAACAGCAGAAAATCCATCCCCAGTTAGGTCTGGAACCGACCTGGAGCCTTCTGGCTGCAGCTGGGAGAGGGTCGGGAGCCACCTCGGGGTTCCTTGGTAGCGAAAGGCGGGCAAGGAGTCAAGCATTGAAGGGGGCAGCAGGTTTCCCAGGTCCTTCTGACCTGTCCCCAGGTTCACCTTTTCCCTTTGTGACACTTTGTCATCTGAAAAGAAATAAAATAAAACCCAAAACAAACCCCGAGGGGACAAAAAAAAAGCAGGAAGGCTTCTGGCCCAGGCAGAGGGGCGAAGGGGATACCAGAAGCAACGACCCTCATGTGGCTTCTTCTCTCCTGAATCGCTGCCCTGTTCATTGAATTAGCTGCAGCCAAGCAGCCAAAAATAGACCCTAGCAAAGGTAAATAGTCAGCATAAGCCTCTTTGGACTCAGCCTTGAGCTGACACATCCTCCTGCTGCCAGCGGGAAGGGGAGCAGGAAAAGAAGAAAACAGAGTCCTGGCTGTTGGCAGCGGCCACATCCCAGCAGGGACCCCATCACCGGCATCTGGGAAGCCCAGGAAGAGCAGCGTGTCCCCCCAGCACCTCCCAGGATGGAGCCTGAGCACCTGGTGGGGATGGGTGGATGGGTGGATGGATGGGCGGATGGATGGATGGATGGATGGGTGGATGGATGGATGGATGGATGGATGGATGGATGGATGGATGGAGGGATGGGTGGAGGGATGGATGGATGGGTGGATGGATGGATGGATGGATGGATGGATGGATGGATGGATGGGTGGATGGATGGATGGATGGGTGGATGGATGGATGGATGGATGGATGGATGGATGGATGGATGGATGGGTGGATGGATGGGTGGATGGATGGATGGATGGATGGAACAGCTTTGTCTGTCCCTGCCATTAAGCACTGGCCAGGCTGGCCACGGCACAGAGCAGTGACATTGGGCTGAAGGGCTGCTGGAGCCTCCAGCTCTGGAGAAATGCAGTTTCTGAAGCAGAGCAGGGGCAGCTGCGTTCTCCCTGTCCCACCTCCCGCCCACGGGGTGTGTTGGGACCTGGCTGTTGGGTGTTGTGTTCAAGGGACGCCGTCTGTCAAATGAACAATTACAGTTTGCCCAGAACAAAGAGACTCACCTGAGTTATTACAAGCACCAAAGAAGGTAGAACCCAACTTTGGGCTTGTCCCCCGTGGGCTGGCTGATTAATCCCAGTGTGTCTCTCCGCTTGGGTCATAAAAGCAGACCAGTCTGGCCGGCTGCGGTTCGTGGTCGCATCCTGCCCCAGGGCACTGGCCCAGCCCTGCCGGTGCCCAGTGCTTTGGGGAATGCCCCGCACCCTGGTTAGTTCTCTCCTTTGAACATTTGGAAGCACAAGGTGCTGTGAGGTTTCACAGCAGCTGGGAAGGAAAGCAGAGGCTGGTCTCCAGCCGTTTGAGTTTGCCATGGGGCTACTGGTCACCCTGTGTCCAGCAGCTCTCTTGTGAGCTGCCCGTCCCAGGGCCACCAGAGCACCTCTGGAGAAAGCCCTTGTCCAGCAGCCCATGGCTCAGCCCCCAGCCCAACCCTTTCCCACTGGGAATCACACCCCAAAAGCTGCAGGGACACACACACACACCCTTCCACTCTCCCCTCGCCACAGGTTGCTCCAGAACCTGGTTGCTCTAACAATGAGGCTGGAAATTGAGATGAAGCTCCTTAAATATTTCTGTGGCCAGTTTTATTGCAGTCTGTGCTTCAGCCAGGAGCTCCAACATCACCCGAGCACCTGAAAATCGCCCATCTTGAATGGGGTTCATTTCTTCTTCTGGCTATGAAAGGCAACTCTCCCTTAGTTCGAGCTTAAAAAGGGCTTTGAAGAAAACAGTTCTGCTGTGAAGGTCCAGGCTCTGCTGCTTCAGATCCTCCCCGGGTCACCGAGCTGAGCTCTGGCCTCCCTCCGGGCCACGAGGGCCACCAAGCTGGGCTTGTTACCATGTCCTGCATCCCTCCCAGCAGGTGCTTGAGGTCATGTTCACTTCCCTCCTCCCAAGAAATCTGAAGTTTTCTAAGAAAAAAGCAGGATCTTTTCAGATCTTGTCTTCTGCCCACACCTCACAGCCGGTGGCCATCACCGCTGCTCCTGGCCACCGTGCCCAGCTCTTGCCGTGGTAGTCTCTCCACCCGGGGCAGGAGGAGGCTGAGCAGAGCACAAGGATGGTCTCCTGAGGGGTTGAGGCAGGGAATCAGGCTCTTCCTCACATTTCATAGGGTTTCTGCCTGCAAAAAATCCCATTTTAAGGTATTTTGTTGCTGCAGTCTGGAAATGGCAGGGGTCAAGTGGTCTCTGTGGTACCTTCTCTCCTGAAATCCAGTGTCTAAGTGTGCAGCAGGAGCTCTGTGACCACTCAGTCCACAGGGCCAACCTGAAACAGGTTTAAAATAAGGCCAAAATTTTCCATTTAAAAATATTTCATCCTCTGAACCCACCTTCAGGCTTTTGCCTTGATGTGGGACTCGGTTCTGACAGCAGAAGGTCGAGAGGACAGTGACCACGTCCAGCCCCCCAGGTGCCCAAGCCCAGCCCATCACAGGGGGTTGAGGGGGTGCTGCAGCCCCTGTGGTGGGTGCCAGGGACCCCAGAGCCCGGCCTGGGCTCCACCAGCGAGCTGGGCACCCTTTTCTATTGCCTTTCTGAAGATCCCATGGTCTGGAGATGCTCCTCCAGCCTGGTTTGTAGGAGCACGCTCGCCTGCCGGGTGGAGAGTGGCGTGTGTTTGGATGCTGCTGGGTTTAATAAGAAAATATTTGGGTAATGCTGTCACAGAGCAGGTGTTGGTAATGAACCCAACAGGCTGGGTTGCTTTTTGGGGCGAGATGCTCTCGCCTGGGTCACCGCCTGCTGAAGGCCACCTGCAGAGCTCTCCTTGGGGCTGGGGCGGCGCCTGTGGACCTGCTTTGCTTCAGCATCACTCACTGGTCCTGGGGGGGTGAATCACAGAATAACAAGGATTGGAAAGGACCCCGAAAGATCATCTAGCCCAATCCCCCTGCCACAGCAGGAACTCCTAGAGCAGGTCACAGAGGAACACATCCAGGTGAAGTTTGAATGTCTCCAGAGAAGGAGACTCCACCACCCCCTTGGGCAGCCCCTGCCAGTGTTCAGTCACTCTCACTGTGAATGCCACCCTTGTGCTCAAGCTGGGCTGTTTAAATGTTATGCCTGAAACTGATAAAGGAAATAGTCACTGCTGGAGAGGTTTCCCAGTGGATTTTGGCCATGCAAGCCCTCGAGGTCTCCATGGGGAGCAGGGCTGGGAGCAGAGCGTGTGCTGGGCTGCTGTCATTTCAGCTGCTCTTCTGGAGCTCACCTGTAAAACAAGGGCCCAGCCGGTCTCGTGGGATGGGAATGTCGAAGGGGGCTGAGGTGGTTGTTAGCTCTGTTTCCCCTCTCAAGCTCGCTCTGTTCTGCCTGGTGGGCTGGCATCTCTGCAAATAAAAGAAATTAAAATATTAACTAAGCAGAGCCAGGCCTCGGTGCAGCGGTGCAAAAAAAACAATAGAGCAGAAAAACAAAGAGAAATCAAAAAGCATCCTCCTGCTAAAGTCCCTGGGGCCAACCCCAGGGCCACAGCGTGTGAACACCCAGGTGAGGGCTTGTTTTCGAGCTGGGACCTGCTCCACCCCATTGTTGCTCTGGCTGCGCCCTGAAATGCCCTCCTGCTCTGCCGGACGCGGGAGGTTGGAGCTGCGCCCCGAGGAGGCAACAGCAGCTCTGCCACAGGTGCTGGCTTTTCAAGCAGAATTAACCACGTCAACCCTCCTTGCACGAGGTCTCCTCAGTGAGGGAAAATTGCCATGAAAGCACTTTGGGGCTGTCTCAGCCGGGTTGGACACGGGGAGCAATCCCTGTCTCCTGGGCTCCGCGAACGACCCCGGGCACGCTCCAAAAGCCCCGGCGTGAGCACGGTGACAGCTCAGGCAGCCCAGTGGAAGGGACCTGATGTCAGCCAGCACTTTTATTAGTGCTTTTTGCTGACTGGAAGAGGTTCTCCAGCCTCCTCCCACCCTCCACCATGCCCAGATACACCAAGTCCTTCCAAATCCAGCCGGCTGGAAGTTCCTTCCCTGCCAAAGCTTTGTGTGGCCAAGCAGCAGCGGGGACACGGAGAAGGAGCAGCCTAGAGACTCTTCCTGGGATTTTTGATTTTTGTTTGGCTTGGGTTGGTCCTTCAGGAACCATAAACAAGAAGCTGCTTCTGTCTGTGGCTGGTGCTTGACTAACCCTGGTGGTGGCTGAGGCCGGGGAGGTGGCCCAGCTGTGGCCGGGCAATGGGTGGCCACCAAAGTCCTCTGCTCACAGAGGCTTCTGAGGTGGTCTCACTTGTCTCTCTCCCACAGAGACACGCAGGGCTGAGGAAGGGGAGCCAAGATTGTATCTTGCCTTTTGCAGCCTTATACAGCACAGAAAAAGAGTCTGAAAATCTAAAACCTGACCTGACCGTCCCCAGAGCGGGACTGGGAAGAGCCTCACTGGGTCCTGCTGCCATCCCCGAGCTCCCACTCTTGCCCTGGTCTCCTCTTCGTCCCAGCTGAGCCCCAGCGGAGCCTCCTCGGTGTCGGAGCTGGTGTTTATACACAACAGAACTCCCTGGGCTCTGCTCTCGAGGTGCCTCCAGCCCTTCCCAGCTCTTGAAACACCTGGAGTTCTGGAGAATGGCTTTTTGGACAGCACGGAGCCTGGTCTGTATCACCAGCAGGGATGAGGTACAGCCAGGACCAGGATGGGAAAGGGCTGGGAAAGGGAAGCCACAGGAAGGTTGCAGCGAAGCTGGGGGCACCAAGCAGGGTGTGGAGCATCTTCCCCAAGCTGGAGAATGGTGTGTCCCCTCCTGCAACCCTGTGGGAGCTGGGTCAGGCCAGGGAGCCACAACCAGCCATACCCAGAGGGGTGACAGCCACTGAGACACAAGCTGCCAGCAAGCCTGGCTCTCCCACTG
The DNA here is from genome assembly GCA_013400555.1 of Jacana jacana. NCBI lineage: Eukaryota > Metazoa > Chordata > Aves > Charadriiformes > Jacanidae > Jacana > Jacana jacana. Next base: position 14,769 of record VZTM01000526.1, on the reverse strand, counting down.
TGTGCTCAGCCGGGCTTCCTTGCAGCACAGCTCCCGGCAGGAAAGGGTTAAGAAACTGCCAGAGCCGGGAGGAGAGCAGGGAATTCAGCTGCTGACGCAGGTATGAGATCTGCAGGCGAAGCATCCCCATCACCATCACCGCTGCCTTGGAGCTCCCCACACATGACCTCAGGCAGCACACAGGGAGGGGGCTACCCACTCAGCTCCATGTAGGGAGCAGACTGGGGGCTCTCCCTGGGCTGACACCCCACACAATGCTGCCCAGGTCACCCAGGACCACCCTGGGGTGCGCACCCCCCTCATTGCTGCCACAAACACAGCCTGACGCAGTCCTTCTCCTGCAAATTGAGGCTGGAAGGATGCTCTGTGGTACCTGGATGCTCACAGACACCACAGAGGTTTGGGGCAGAGCCAAGCTGGAGCCCCACTGGGAGTGTGGGCACCATAGGGCAGTCAGTGAGGGCCCACAGGTGCTGACCTTTCTGTTCTGAAAAACTCAGCATCGGTTTGGGTAATAAAAAGGCTTGGAACAAGCAAGGCTGAGATCTGTGATGCGGGAAGAAACAGCCACCTGAGACCTGGTGCTCTTGAGGCTGTTCCCTGGGATGGGATGGTATGGGATGGGATAAGGGGGCCCATGAGACCCCATTGCTTGACTTCTGGGCTTCACAGGCAACACACATGAGAGGGAGAGGCCAGCAGTGCTTCTGCCATGGCTGACAAGGGGAGGAGGGGGACCAGGGAGGGAATACAGCCCTGCAGAAAGTTGGGGGACAGAGAGGACAAGGCCTCCAGGGGCTGAAGAAAGCCCCCAGATTGCCAGAGCTGGGAAGGCCCCCAAGAGCTCTCTGGAGATTGGGGTGTCCCCTGAACCAGGGGCTGTTTCCATTGCAGGTGTGTCACTGCAGGTGTATAGGCTGTGCCACGCCATCCCTGCTGGAGAACAGGGCAGTGGCTGATGTGGAGCCGTGGACACGGCGTTACTGGGGTGACTGGTGCCTGGGGCTCGGTCTGGAGAGCAGAACTGAGCCCCTGCCAAGGCCAACACGTGCTGCCCCTCCAGGAGCCAGCTCAGAAGCCAGGCCCTATGGAAATATAATGGGATAATCGATGGCCCATTGTTGCTGGGCTTAATTTAGCCGTTCAGGCAGGGAACGAACAGCGTGAACGCACGTAAGCAGGAGCCGAGGCGAGAGACGAATCAGCGCCGTGGCCACCGTGGCACAAGGTGGCTGAGCAGGCACAGGGGACCAGTGTCACCCACCGGCCCTGGGGCTGCACCCCCCGGACCCTCCTGAGGAGGTGCCATTAATGGGGGTTTCCTCCACTGTGTGTAACGCCAGGTCTGAAGCGGCTGCAGCTGGGCTGCGTGGGAGATGCCTGCGTTGCCAAACCCCCATCCAGGCTGCAGCAGGGACAAGGAAGCTGCTGGGTGTGCTGGGACGGGGGCTTGAGCTGAGTGCCAAGGACAGGGCTCTGGAAAGACACGGCTCAGGAAGGAGATGGCTGCCACCACAGCCCTTCCCTGCTGCTGCCTAGGAGCACCCACAGCGCTGCCCCAGGAAAACCCTCCAGCTTTTGCCCAACACAACTCGAAAGGCCCCAGTAAATGTTACCTGGGGAGAGTCCCCCCTACCCTGTCCACCTCACCAGCTGGAAGCACATCCCAATGCACAGCCCCAGCTTTCCAGCCCTCAAACTTTGCCCTCCTGCTTGGCGGTGCCCACCCCGATACCTGGGGAATCGCCCTTCCTTCTCACTGTTTGTCTTCCCCACATTCCTCGGGGCTGGCTCACACCCCACCCTGGCACCCTCAGGCTTTCCTCATAAATTACTCACTGCTCTGCAATGGGTCTGTTATCTGCCCATCTCCTTCTGTCCTCTGTGGGCTTCCCTCAGTGTTTCAACCCTTGCTGGTAAGGACGTTCCTGGGGTTCAGCCACAGCAAGTCCCCAGAGGGAACGAGTCCTCCTGCATCACCCCACAATCTCACAGCCTCCACTATTTTCCACATTGTTGCCCTCTGGAGCTTGCTGCCTTGATTATATTGCACACTCACTGCACATCTGTTGGAGCTCAGCTCACTGAAGACCTCCCAGGTCTGGTCCTCAGTGTGTGTTACAGAAAGTCCTACATCAGCTTGGCTCAGCCAAACACTTGCATGGAGTTTGCCCCCATCGTATCTGCCATCCTGATATGTAAAGAGCTCTCAAGTTTGCTTCTCCTTCCCCTCTCCTCAGGTCCTGCCCCATCATCTGCCCTTCAAGACATGTCTGAGCATCCCCTGGGATGGATCAGCAGCGTGGCTTCAGCCTGGATTTCATTTCTGTGCTTTCAGCCCATGCCAGTCTCTCCTGGTCCCTCTGATCCCCATATCCTGGCACCCACAACACCTCCTGAGTTAGTCTCAGCTGCAAACCCCAGCCCCTATGCCATGGGCTGTCACTGTCACTCGTGAGGAAAGATGTTAGATAAAGTCAGACCTGGCTCCCCAGCCCTGGGGAGGGCACTTGAGACTGTCAGTGGGCCTCCAGCCCGGGTCTGTGCAACCAGCTGGGGCATGGATGCTCTCCCTGGCACCCATAAGTGCCAGGGTAGGGACCTGCCCATGGGGACAGGGGCTGCCTGGCTGTTCTGCAGGGCAGCAACACTCTGAGGGAAGCCCAGAGCATCCTCTCCATGGGGCAGGGTGACCCCGCAGCTCTGGTTCCCAGTGGCAGCCCCCTGGGATGCCCCTAGCCCCAGTTCCTGGTGGCAACTCCCTGGGATGCCCCCAGCCCTGGTTCCTGGTGGCAGCTCCCCAGGAAGCCCCCGGCGCCATGGCCCCGATGCGGCGGCCTCAGCGCCAGCACCCTCCCCACGCTGCCTTTTATGGCCCTGTTGCAGCCACAGCCCAAACATGGGCTGCAGGATCGGCAGAGCCAGGAGCCTCCCTGGGGCTGGCCCTGACAGCACCGTGGGTCACCCTGGACAGACCCCCAGCCCGGGTGGCCGTGCCAAGGGAGTGGGGGCTGAGCGGTGAAGTGCCCTATGGTGGCAGCACCCCACTTACCTGGGGGGTTCCCAGAGCAACCTGCAGCTCCGCATCCCTGTTCCTCTGCACCTCAAAGCCCCCATCCCTGCCACACACAGCCCCCATCCCTGCCCCACGCAGCCCCCATCCCTGGCCCTTGCAGCCCCCTTTTCCCTGACCCACAGAGACCCTCATCCCTGCCCCTCGTAGCCTCCCATCCCTGTCCCATGCATCCCCCATCCCTGCCTTGGACAACCCTACATCCCTGCCATGTGCTCCACCCTGTACCAGTCTCCCTGTGGGCACAGTGTCACCTCGCACCTCCCTGTCCCCCCCTCAAGCCACTCGGCTGTGCCCCCGCCCAGCACAGAGCATCCTGCAGCAAGCTTTGCCGAGACTCAGCCCCGGGTTTGCTGCAGAGAAATGAGCTCCCACCTGGCAGAAGGACGAGGGGACAACCCCTGGGACAACCCTCCTCCTGGCTGGTCCCCTGGCCACAGCTGGTGGGGACTCTGTGACAGGGCTCCCCGCCGGAGGAAAGGGTGTGCCCCCGTCGAGCGACACCGGGTGTGCCGGGAACCAAACGACTCGACCGTCCCCACGGTGTCACCCACGCCTCCCCCCACACCACGAGCGCTGGCTCCTGCCTGCTGCCTGTCACCAGCAGCTCCTCACCTCCCTCTGGGACCCAGCCCAGGTTCTGCCACAGGCTGGGACACGCGTGAGACCTCTCTGGTCAGTCCTGGCCGTGCCAGGGGCCAGGAAATTCAGTGTGGACATTAGGGAATAAAAGGGACCAGAAGTGGGAGCTGCTGTCGGGGGGGGATTCCAGGATTGAGCCCTGGATTGTGCCCCCACTGTCCCCTCCAGCCTGAGCTGGGCGAGGAGGCAGCGTTTGCTGTAATTCCTGGCTGTGGGGCAGTAAATCCTTGGGGACGAGGACAGTGGCTGTGCTTTTAATGACAGAGCTCCATGAATCAGCGCTGCAGCTACCTGCACACCCTGCCATCCCGCCTGCCTGGCCAGAGCGTCAGCCTCACCAAAGCCCCCCAGACCCTTTCCCCAAGCTGGCACTGGTGCCCTCCGTGCTCTCACACAAGGCCCTGCTGCTCTTTGCTGGCCAAAGGGGCAGAGCTGCTTTGCTTGGCTCCTTTCTCAGGTTTTCCTGACTCTCCCCAGCTGCCTGAGGCTGTTGCCACCCCTGGAGAGTCCGATGCCGGGGGTTTATCCCATCAAGCAGGGCAGTGGGACAGCCCTGATGGCAGCCAGCGCTGCCGACCCAGGAGGATGCTCCTCCAGGTAGGGGGAGCCCCTTAATCCCTTGCAGGGAAACCCAACCAGATCCAACCACTGGAGCTTGAAATTGGTTACAGTTGGAGAACAGTTAGAGTTGGAAGGGACCTTCAAGACCATCCAGTTCCACCCCCCTCCCTGGGCAGGGACACCTCCCACCACACCAAGTTGCTCAAAGCCAGGCTGGCCTTGAACCTTTCCAGGGATGGGGCAGCCACAGCTCCTCTGGGCAACCTGGGCCAGGCTCTCACCACCCTCACACCAAAGAAGTTCTGGTATCTCATCTAAATCTCCTCTCTTTCCATTTAAAGCCATTACCCCGTGTCCTGTCACTACACTCCCTGACCCAGAGCCCCTCTCCAGCTCTCCTGGAACCCCTTCAGGTGCTGGAAAGCTGCTCTAAGGTCTCCCCGGAGCCTTCTCTTCTCCAGGCTGAACAACCCCAGCTCCCTCAGCCTGTCTTCACAGCAGAGGGGCTCCAGCCCTCTGAGCGTTTTCATGGCCCCAGTGCTGGACCCATTCCAACAGCTCCGTGTCCTTTCTATGTTGTGGAGCCCAGAGCTGGACACAGTGCTCCAGGTGGGGTCTCAGGAGAGCAGAGCAGAGGGGTAGAGTCCCCCGTTGCGACTGGAAATGGAGAGCGTTTCCAACATGAGCTCTCAAGAAGGCTGGTGGAGCTCCCCACGGCAGGGAGTTCCTCTGTGAAGGTCCATGGTCACCCTAAAGCCACTCTGATGTTCTGCTGGGGGCTGGGGGCAGCAATGGGCTGTGTGGAGGGGGACAGGGGGAGAACAGTGCTCCCCTGGCTCCTTGGCACGTGGTTCCCCAGGCACTGCAGGGGAGGTTTGGCGCTGGCCTGGGCTTTCCCAGCTCATGGGCTGCCCTTGGATGGCGCTGGGGACACAAAGCAAGTGTGCACACGTGACGAGGGTCCCAAATGGTGTCCCCAGTGTGTCCCCATCCCAGGATGACCTCAGCCCCAGTGTGTCAATGTGGGTTTGTGGACCCTCACATGCACCCTGGCAGCAGCCACAAGGTACAAAATGTAGAAGACCCCTGGAGAGGGGAAATGCACTTGGGGTGAAGCTCAACACCCTCCCACCCGGGGCGAGGCTGCCCTGTCCATCCCAGGAGCTGCCAGCCCTGGCATGGAGGGTACTGGAGAAGGTCTCCCCGGGGTGCCAGGGCGGTGGCAGGAGGGTGGCAGAGCTGGTGCAGGTGGTGAGGAGCGAAGGAGCGAGCCCAGGAAGCGAAGCATCTCTCGAGCTGCTCGAGAGGCAGCTGGAGTTCCCAGAACCTGCTCAGCATCCCCAGGGGAAACCAGACAGTGAGCAGCAGCCTAAAAATAGCTGCCCAGGGCACACACGCTCACCCGAGAGAAGGGGAAGTGAGAAGGGAGATGGTCTGCAGCTTTCCAAGGAGCAGCCCCCAGCCCTGCTCAGCCTTGGGCAAGGAGGAACCTCTCCATCCTTCTGAGGGCCAACAGCCCCATCCCTTCGCCCAGTAACTGCTCTCCTGGAACACACCAAAGTCTCCTCTCACCACAGCCAAATCTCTTGCTGCCCCTTCCCCAAGGGTGACTCTCAGCATGGTGTGGGGGGACAGTGGGACCTCTCACAGAGCTGCTCCTGTTGCCAGACACTGCCAGTCCCCCCTGCCAGCCCCTGCCAGCCATGCTGGGCTCCTCTCCTCCATCCCGAGGTGGTTGGGGCTCAGGTGAAAACAGTGCATCCAGGTGGTGACATTCTGTGTGCTTGTGCCATCCAGGCAGCTCATCCCAGGGACCTTCCCACGGAGCCGCCATCCCTCTGCTGGGAAGACATCATTCCCACCAAAATATCCCAGTGAATGATAAGCTGAAGGAGAAGACTCATTGGAGAGGTTTCCCCTGCCCAGAGAGACCCTTGATGTGGGGGTTACTCAGGCTGCAGGACTCTCTGGACCGGGACACCCTGCTGCCACCGTGCTGCTTTGCCACTCTCCTCTGGGTAGATTGCAAAGTCCTTTCCTGCAACTCCTTCACCTGAACATTGAGCACAAAAAAAAACCCTCTATGGGTCAGGCACTGTCACCCTGAGAGGCTGGGATAATGTCACTATGGGACAGGACTGCTCTGCCAGGCAGGAGGAGCCCAGGAGTCCAGTTTGGGTCCCTTGGCAAACACTTTGTCCCTACAGAACTAAATATGGGTTGTCCAAGGAGGGGCAGAGGTTGGAGCCGGTATAAACAGTCAGTGACCAGTATGAGTCTCCCCAGAAGTGCTCACCCACCTCCTGTGTGGCTGTTTCCAGTCTCCTAAACCCGGTGAAAACCAGTGGCCGGCTGGGAGCCCAGCGCCTGCGCTGCCCAGTTTAAGGCACACGCAGCAGACTGGCAGGTGACTGTCCCTCTGGTTTAGGGGACTTGTGCACCCTGCAACCCAACGCTTGTGCGACGCCGTGCAAATCAGGCTCTGCCAGGCCCCGGGCTGAGCTCTCTGCAGCACCCGAGTGACCCACACTGGGTGCAGGCGCTGCAGCCTCCCGGGGCGGCAGAAGCAGGGGCACGGAGCAGCCCCCCACGCTGTCTGGTGCCTCGAGAGAGGGATTGAGGCCATCGACCCTCCTGGTTTCTGCAAATACAGCTGGGTTTTCCCCTCCTCCCCCAGGCAAGTGTGCACGCTCCCTAATGGGTTTAATGCAGTTCCACTTGGGTTGGACTAAGCAGCTTTAGAGCAGAGAGCTCTCCAGTGCCAGTGAAACCCATGGAGGGGGGTGGCACGTCCAGGAAATCTTTCTGGAACCCTTGAAAACATAAATGCTGGGTGTAATCCACTGAGAGGACAGCGTGCTGGGGGCAGTGGGTTGGGGAAATGGTCTCGCCGTCAGGCGCGGGCTCGGGCTGAGGCTGCCGAGGCGACGGTGGGGCGGGCGGAAGGAAACCCCGGGGCTGCCGGGGAGCTGTGCTGCTGCCTCGGCTCAGGTGCAGGGAGGATGGAAACTGCCTGACCACAGACCCATCGCACGCTTCCTCCCTGCGCCGGCTCCCGGCAGTGGGGTGCAGGCAGGCGAGGCTCCCCAGCCCCACGGCTCAGGGCCCGAGCCGGCAGCACCCTGTCAAAACCGAAATGTCTCTGTCAGCCCCTGCGTTTGGTGGCCACCAGACACCAGTGATGGAGGGGACAAAGCACAAGAGCTGCAGCACTCGGTCCGGTGTGGCTGCACAGTTCCCCCTCCACCCACAGCTCGTCATCTGACAGCACTGGGGGGTGGTTAGTAGGTCACAAGAGGTTCTCCTCCCCTTCTACTCTACCCTGGTGAGACCCCATCTGGAATATGGTGTCCAGTTCTGGGCCCCTCAGTTCCAGAAGGACAGGGAACTGCTGGAGAGAGTCCAGGGCAGGGCTACCAAGATGCTGAAGGGAGTGGAGCATCTCCCAGAGGAGGAAAGGCTGAGGGAGCTGGGTCTCTTGAGCTTGGAGAAGAGGAGACTGAGGGGGGACCTCATGAATGTTGATAAATATGTAAAGGGTGAGTGTCAGGAGGATGGAGCCAGGCTCTTCTCAGTGACATCCAATGACAGGACAAGGGGTAATGGGTGCAAGCTGGAACAGAGGAGATTCCAGCTAAATATGAGGAAAAATTTCTTCACAGTGAGAGTGACTGAACCCTGGCAGGGGCTGCCCAGGGAGGGTGTGGAGTCTCCTTCTCTGGAGACATTCCAAACCCACCTGGAGGCGTTCCTGAGTGACCTGCTCTGGGTGTTCCTGCTCCAGCAGGGGGATTGGACTGGATGATCTTTCAAGGTCCCTTCCCATCCCTGAGATTCTGTGATTCTGTGATCCAAGGGAACCAAGTGCCTGGAGCAAGGATTCCACGGCCACTCCTGTAAGGAGACCTAAAAGGGCAGCCCCAAACCCACCCGCTGCTTGGTCACCACATGGAGCCATGGGAGCTGCAGCTTGTGGTGCCACCAGCCAGGTCACCGCAGCCCTGTGGACACCGAAGGTCACCGTCACCATCTGTGTGGTGGATCATCAGCATCTCCTCAGTCCTCACAGCAGCCCAGCCCTGGGCTCAGCTCGGGAAGGGCCGGGCAACTTGCTGTGACCACCAAGGCTTTGCCCGTGTGCCAGCCCCCGCTGTGTGCCGTTCCCAGGCGGCGAGGAAGGACGTGTGCTGACACAGCCCTTGCCTGCTCCTCTTCCTGCAGCTCCCTGGGCTGTCCCAGCCCAAACCAGTAATTACCACTTCTGTCTGCAGGCAATTCCTGATCTCATGGCTGCGCTGGCCGGGGAGAGGGGGACAGGGTGCCAGCCTGGATCGGTGCCACACCGTGTCCAATCTCTCTGCTGGAGGAGTTGGTCCAGGCAACGGGTGGGAGCTGGAGCCATGGCTTGGTGGTGCCAGGGGCTGCACAAACGCTGCCAGGCAGCCATGGGAGCAGAGCCCTGCATGATGCAGAGCACGGAGATGAAGGCTCTGCTGCTGGGAGCCCACATGGTACCCACAGCACAGGTCCTGGCATGGGAGGGCTGCAGCTTTCCCTGCATCCCTTCCTCCCCATGCCCCCAATGCCAGGAGATGCTCTTCACTGGGCAAGTAACAACTCATGGCACCACCTGAGTGCAGGCACACTCTCCTCACCTGTAATTGCAGCTGATCAATTAATCAGTCCATCTCTGCCCTGAAATAGCTGGGCATGACCACCTGTGGCTGGGGAAGGTCTTATGGGTGTCAGTCCTTCCCAGGAAGAGTTTGGGGGTGGGCTGTGCCATGCCCTTGGGCTTGTTGCACCCCAGAAAGCTCATCCAAAGCCCTTTCTCCTGGCTCAGCCCAGCTCCTGCCTGATGGGAGAAGCAGCACTAAGTGCCTGGAGGTTCAGTGAGGAGGAATGAGAGGGTGGATGTGTGGGTCAGGAGCAGCTGGGTGTGCAGGGAGTGGGTGCTGGCACCCCCCTGGGTGCAGGCAGCCCGAGCTGGCTTTGCAGCCAGGTGAGGTGGAGGAATTGGGTTTTGCTGCATATGGCAGTTCCAGCAGCGTGTGTTATTGCTGTGGTTCAGGTGGTGGCTAATCTCCTGAGGGTGTTTTGGGGACTGGTTTTCCCTGTGTGTGATGTTCTCCAAAAGGTGATGGTTTTATAAGAAACATCAGGTAGAGCCGCTCCGGTCTTCCCTGGGTTTGGTTACTGGAATGTCAGGGTAACACCTTTGTGTTTCACAGCTGCAGTGAAGCAACTCCCTGGCTGCCCAGGTGGAGATGGAAAGACCTGAGAAGCTCTGGATGAAATGCTTCCCTGGAAGCTCCCATTACTTCTCCAGATCCATCCTGCACTCGCATCAGGCACCCACCCTGCGCCTGGTGACTCCTCTGCCTGGTCAAGACTTTGTACCAGATACAAATCCTCAATTGCCTTCCTAGAAAGGCACAAGGACCCTCCTGGAGGTACGTGCTTTGACTCACTCTATTAGGAGTAGTTTGGTGGCTTTGCTCATTAAAGAGCACGATCAGGGGCCGGGCTTCTCTTTGCTCTGATGGTGGAAGTATCTGCCTGGAGGCTTTCGTCCTGGCACCCTCAGTGTGAAATGAGCTGCAGCTTCTCAGCCTGGCTCCTAAGAAAAAAAAAGAGTTTCATGCCCTCCTCTTGAGGGTGTTGGAGAGTCATGGTGGGGAAAAGCCCTTGGGAAGCTCTGGGAAGCCTCAGAGGGTAATTTCTTCCCAGTGCCTCCACTGATGGCATTTCCAAACCACCACCCCAAGCTGCTCTCCTCANAAAAAAAAAAAAAAAAAGGAGTTTCTTGGTTTCTTGCCCTCCTCTTGATGGTGTTGGAGAGTCATGGTGGGGAAAAGCCCTTGGGAAGCTCTGGGAAGCCTCAGAGGGTAATTTCTTCCCAGTGCCTCCACTGATGGCATTTCCAAACCACCACCCCAAGCTGCTCTCCTCAGCAAGACGTCCTGGAGCCTTCGACTTTCTCACACTCCCTGCAGCGGGTGCAGGGTGGGCAGCAGCTCCCATCTACCTGGAGAACGGAGAGGGCAGGAAACTCAAAGCCACCTCCAGGTTGTTGCAGCAGGGTCCAGGCAGAGCCGTCCCAGCTCCTGGCCCATGTCTTGGGACTCCAGTGCTAACTGTGTGGCTTTTGTTGCAGAGGAACCTTTGTTCAATGTGTTTTACTTGAGGGCTTGTATCCAGAAATTAAATCTGACTCCAGCAGCTTCTTGTTTGATTATTTTTTTTACATCTTTCTTTTTTTTCTGTGGAGCAGCTTGAAAGCTGAGCTCTCTGGGGCTTGCAGCGCGTTGGCACTGTTTATTTTCTGATGGAAGGGTTTTTTTTTTTGTGACTCCAGTGGACGGAGGAGATTGGAAAAAGCTTGCACAAAACATCTCAGCCCTTTCACAACTCTCTGGGCAGCTGAGCAGCTCCTCGCTGCTGCCACCAGCAGATTGCAGCCTCGCTGGGAGACACATGCGCAGACCCCCTCTCTGATGGAGAAAATCTCATAATTACACTCAGCTGCCAAGGAACAGCATCAGCTTAAGTGATAAGAGGAGGAAGAGAGCTCCAAGCACAGCCCTCTCCAGGGCTGCTCGAGGAGCAGAGGGGGACAGAAGAGAAGGTGCTGGGCAGGATGAGGCAGAGGACGTACACAGAGGAAGGGATTCCTATCACTCTCTGACCTGTTGCCCCAGACCCAAGGAACCCCCTGCCTGACTGGGCAAGGGGAATGCTTTGAGAACACTTCCCAGTGCTCACTGTCTGGTGTCCCAGGTGGTCTGCAATGCCCCAGGGGCGTGGGGTGGGCAGGACTGGCTCCCACCGGGTGGGTGCTGAGCCCTGGGCTGTGGAAGGAGGGTCATGGCCAGAGACAGAGGGACTTTGGTGCCTCTTTCCTCTGAATTTCTTCTGACTTGTCTGACTTTAAGAAGATTAAAGACAGATGGTGTCCAAGGCTGCCTCACTGGCACCCATGCTTGAGGCTGGAGGTGAAGGCACAGAGGGAAGGACCCTAGGGAAGGTGGGAGGGTAGGTGTTCCCATCCAAGTCCCCGAGACATGGAGTCACCTGGGAACATGCTGCTGGGTGCTGCTCTCCCCACAGACACTGGCTCTGCAGAGCAGGGCTGTCAAACCCTTCCTTGCAGGGGGCTCCAGGGGCCAGGGCAGCCCAGCTGTGCCCCCCAAAAAAACAACTGCTCAGGCTAATAGTGCCATGTGGACTTGGCATCTCAGCCTCTCCATTGGCTCCAGGGAAGCAGGTTTGGTTGTGCTTTGTTGAACTGGTTTGGTTTTGGAAGCAGCCTGTGTTCTCCCAACAAACATCTCCTTCCCAGGGATTTTGCACACCATCTCTCACAGTTTGAGCTGGAAGCAGCACCAGGAAAAAGAATTCACCCAACGTGGCCCCGTGCCCACCTGCAGTGATGCACTTGTGAAGCCACTTAGATTGCCATGTGATGACCCAGTTCAGGGTAGTTTTGCCTCTGGATTTTCCTGCTGCTGCCTCTGGGTGGATGGTGGCAGCTCCCAACCCTGCTGCTGTGCCTGGATTCAAGGCCACCAGGCTCATTCCAGTCTGGAGTGCCTGGGCTCTTCATGGTGCTTTCCTGAGCCTTACATCCCGTGCCCTGGTTTTCTTCCTGCAGCAGCATCTGAAAGTACTCTGGTGTGCTCCATGGTCCTGTATGTTTTCCTGGAAGCTTTGAGGAGTAACCAGTTTGCGGCAAAGGGTTTTGGTTGGTTGGTTGGGTTGGGTTTTTTGCTGCTTTAGAAAGCCTGTTACGCTGGGGGCAGGGCACATGTCGCTTCAGCTGCAGGAGCCGAGGTGGTGGAGATGCTCCAGGGGTTTCCAGTGCAGGCATTGGAGTGAATTCCAGCCCAGCTTCCAGCAGAGCTGACTCTTCCCTCACCATTTTGAAAGAGCCCTGGCTGGCAATTGCTGAGCTCCTCTGCACTGGTGTCGGGCTTGAACTGGGAGGCGAAGGGGCAGCTCGTACTTAGGAGGAGACGATAATTGCAAGTCAGATCTGCTTGTTCAATACTCTATTGACAGATTTGCCTTGGCAACCTGGAACAGGGTTTCATTGTGTGCATCTTACCTCGTGGCATCCTATTGATTGGGTGCGTGGGTTTTGCTTTCTGTGGGGTTTCTGGGGTTGGTGGTTTGCGTTTTGTTTTGGGTTTTGTCGTGTGGGGGTGGTTTTTTTTTTCTTTCCTTTCTTTCAAGCCTTACCTGTTCATCCTTTTCTCGTCTTGGTGTTGACCTCAGCGAAGGGTTATATTGCAATCCAGTTTTTCAGACTGGCCACAACTTCAAATGAGAGCTGGAGCTGACAAAAGCAGAAGGGCAAATCCCTGAGCCCAGCTGGCCGAGGCTGCAGGCGGCCAGGTAGGAATGAATGGGGCCAGCGCCCTCCCCCTCCTGCCAAGGACACCGTCACGCAGGAGAGTCACAGAGCCCGTCCCTGGCCGCCTGGGAGAGCGGCCTTGAAGGAGATGTTGTAACTACTCATGAATTAACTTTCTGTTATTATTTGGTGCTTGGCCCGGCGTCCTCCTGGCCTCCAGGAGGAACCTCTGGCCCTGCTGGAGCGGAGGGGAGGAAAAGCTGAGCTCCCAAACCTGCAGCCTTGGACCTTTTGGAGGTGGAACCGGAGGATTACAGCTGAAAAAGAAGCGCTGGTTTGAATTGCTAATAGTGATACAGACTAATGAGCAACATCAGAAATGATGGCGTGTGTAATCAGCGCTGCCTGGTAGCAAACATACAGCGGGTCTGCAGGAGCTGCTGGCGCGAGAGGCGAGGGGAAGCAAAGCACCTCGTGTTTGGGAGAGGTAGAACCCAACCCAAGTGAGGCCCTACCACGGAGCTGGTTCTCTCTCCAGGGTAGAAACTTTATAAATAATGATGAAAGGAATAAACCTAGACAGACATCGGCTCTGGGTGGTAGGAGGGAACATGGCCAGCAAGTATTTAAGGGGAAATTGCCTTGGTAAGCCTCCTGGCACCTGCAGGAAGCCCATCTGTCTCTGGCTGTTAGAGGTTTTTGTCTTACAGTTGCACCCAGGCAGCCCCCCACTCAGGATCAGGCCCTCTGCACAGCCATGGGGGGTGGCCAGATCCCCCCTCCCACCCCCCTCATTACTCTTGTCCCTCTCCTCTGCTGGGGTCAGAGCCCTCCCACTGCCAGGAGAGCTGCTGCCATCGACCGTGCCCTGCAGAGAGAGGAACCTGTGTTTTCACCCAGGTGTGGGGTGGAGGGGAAGGATACCCCGGAATGTCTTCTTGGACCTCGGGGCTGCCTTGTCAAGAGGCAAATCGTAAACAAAATGCACTGTATTAGACAACCACGGTCTTGGCTTTAAAAGGCAGTGATTGGCTCTTGCTTCTTTTGGTTGGAAACCCTTTCTCTTTCCTCATCCCCCGTGATACGCCCCAACCAGTCAAGGAGAGGCAGCAGTTGGAAATGCTTCCTGCTTTCCTTATTTAGGATATTTTCATGTGGCTCAAATAAGGTTTCCCCTTTCCAATTGACAGAGGGGAAGATGCATTGGTTCGTGAGCTGCTGCCATCTGAGCAAGGTAGAAAATCACCCCGATTACGATCATTACTGCGAATCATGTGCAATCAGCCCCGTAACTAAAAGCAGATGAACATCCTGCAGAAACCTCTGGGACAGGAGCTGGTGCTGAGCTGTGGGAGCCACGAGCCAGGCAATGATTAAAATGCTTTTAATACTGGTTGTCAGTGTCGCTTTCACACCTTTTTTTTTTTTCTTTTAAAGCTATTATATTTCATCAGTGTCCTGTTGTTCTGCTTCTGGGGCAGGTTCTACAGAGATGCCAAGGATGGCTGGTCACAGGGGTTTTTTTTTAAAATACATATTTTTATAGATCTATATGCAGCCAGCTGGCTCCTGCCCTCCTTATCCCTGCTTTCTAGCTGTGTCCCAGGAAAAGCTGAGCCTCCCTGGCCAGGCTGGGCCCTGATCCACGGCGGCTCCGCGGGCTGGGTGTGCTCTGCAGCTTCCCCAGATCGGAGGGGAATTGCACCAAACCGTGCTCTCGTCCCTGGGCATTTAGTTTTATTGCAAGCATTAGTGGTTCCTGCTCGGCTTGTCTCCTCTGGCAACAGGAGAAGCTCGAAATGTCAAAGGGGAGGGTTAACAAACTCCGCTGGCATAAATTTCAGTGAATGTGTGTTCCTTAGGAAAACCACCAAGTTAAAAAAAAAAAAATAATAATAAAAACAATAAAAATAAAAATTTAAATCTTCCCCTCTGCGCTTTCTTTGGGCTGCCGTTCACAATGGATAATAATTCTTACATTAAGCCCCTTCGGCCCTCCAGGGAAATCAAAATTGTAATATCAGTTTGCTTTTTATTGGCTCGGCTCGCCCATCGCGGCGGCTGCGTCTTTGTTATGGTCTCCGCCGCGGTGACATTCAGCCATGCCCCCCCCGGGTGCCCCCCGCACCTCCGGGCT
>VZTM01000517.1:29172-44063 GCA_013400555.1 Jacana jacana | reverse complement strand
TGACCCTAAGCGACACTGAGATAGGCAGGAGTAACGTAGAAAACAAAGTGATATATCTCCCTGATTCATACGTAATTTTGTCACTGGAGAGCATTGGGTACTGTTCTAACCTCAGTATGTTTCCCAGGATACTTTGTCAATTAAGTGCCTCCTGTTGCTAAAATGAAATATCCAAGCTGATGCTTGTGGGAATAAACTGTCAGAGCAGCAGTTTCCCATATCCCAAAAGTTTTTGACAAGCAGAATAAATTAACTAAATCAGAGTGCCTAGATAAAGCATCTGTATTGTTTTTCGGTTGTTTTTTTTTTCTGGGCAAATGGATCTGGTTTATATCTGAAGTAACTTTATATAGCAGTTTATGCTTCAGTTTTGTAGAGTAACTCAATTAATCAAAAACTGTAAAGCTATTTACGCCGAGAAGCTCTCTAAACTACTCTTAGATTTCATGAAGGATATATATCCAAATACAGGGAGATAAGCTAAAATCTACAACATTCTGTAATATGCTGTTAACAAATTAAATCAAATTTTCTTTACACTTACTTCAAATAACATCTTACATAAGCCTATTTGCTAAATTCATTTCTTGATAAGCTAAAGAGTGATTTAAGTTGCGCTACTACAGCTCCATATTGTTACTATGAAAAAATATGACAATGAGAAAACAAAGGTTTTATGGGCAATATGTATGCCATCTAAAAATTCATTCCAATTAAAACTTCATATTGCATCATGCCATCACGTAGTCTATTTTTCATATTTAAAATATGAATTCTATTTTAGAGACTAGTAATGCAAATACACTAGTCCTAATTTTATTCTCTTTCCAATTATAATGTTCCTTTAGGACTAAAATTACAGTTAATGCTATCTTCAAAAAATTCTAATGATCTTCTAAAACCTAAGCCAAATACATTTAAAATATTCTTTCATATATGTTTTTAATATATTTTTTATAATCTAGCAAGGCTAAAAGACATTTTAATCGATTGGAATCGAGCAGGTAGCTATGGGTATCTAACAGCAGAAAACCCTTATTCCTACCTGCCTCAATGAGCTGTTGTTGGACATTCTTGATGTAGGAATTAGTGTTTTCTACCTTTGTTTTTACATCAGTGGAGGACAGAGAAAAGAGGCTGAAGTACTCCTCTTACTCCTACTCCTGTATTTTTAGCAAAATAAGAAGTAGTCACTTGAAGATGCACAGAAGCAGGGACAAATGTAACTTGCCTCAAATGCAGAATTTTTCATGAGATTTTCAAACCAAACATGTGGCCATATTCAAGTATGTTTCTCAATTTTATTGTGTTAAATGAGAAACTGCAGCTAGGCAAAATGATGACTTCTGCTTTACATCACATTATGTACACTGCATGTGACTGAGCTATCAATTGGATTACCTAATTAATTTTAGCATGTGACTGAGATGGCTTTAATTCACTGGACTAGGGGAAAATCAAAGGAAAAGATTACACAGACTTTCCATACAAAAGCGTACACAATTAAGACATACTAGATGCAATCAAAGGAGGCAAAAAACTTTTGAAGGACTCTCCCTGAACAATTTTGTTAATGGAGGGAACTGAAGTAACTGTTCAATGAAGTTTCAAGGAATGACTACAACAATGTAGCTGCCTGACAGATGACAAAGTAAGGTCCCACTAACTCCAACCTCTCCCCATGTCTGGATGTGCACCACCTTTCTGTCCTTCTGCCTGCTCTGGCATTGTCCTGATCCCTTGCTGATGAGTTCAGCTCACCAAACGAGCAGCATACTGTTTGTTTGGTGAGCAACACTGTGGCTCAGGCTTATTTGAGCAGTAGGACTTAGCCAAATAAAGCAGCAGAAACCAGCAAGGGCAAATTATCATTTTGGGAGCAGCAAGCTACTTTGGTGGCTCAATCATTTCATGAATCATTATGGATCATGGCTTATCTAGAGGAGTCTACATGTCTGGGCCTGTTTGAAAGTAGTGGTTCCATGATCATTAATGCAAGGTTTGTGCACTACTGGATCATTCATAATTTGTAACATGACAGAATCCCTATCAAATTAATTAAGGGGGATACCAGAGGGTTCCAATTTATTGCCACCGAGGCCTCTACGCAGCCAAACCACATTAAGAAAATCGCGTGTTTTAAGACAACTGATAATGAAAGAAGTACAGCCATCTAGGCAACACATCATTGCATGGTATAAATGTGACATTTATTTCAGAAGAATCAGGGACAAAAGTTTTATTCATTACTGGCAACATTATTAAGAACTCTATAAGATCATGCAAAACCAATAGAACCCTTAGTTTAATTTGTTAAGGTTCTTTTAGCACTTCAAATCTAGGCTTAATCTTCTACATTTAGATCTCACAACATACCAGTGATTAAAACCGTCTATTCAAAAACGGGTGTATCCAGTAAACTTCTGATCCTGTCCATCAACTTCATCAACATTTTTAGCAAGGAAAAGATATTTTGTGTACTAAGAGAACTTTCAAATAAAAAAGAGCCTTTGGACAAACTGCTGACTTATGTAAATGACAGAAAAAGATCCAATAAAACTACAGAAGACTTACCCACATAAACATCAATGGTCCAAAACAAATCCTACTTAGATTGTGGTTTGTGGTTTTTCACAAGGTAGTACAATAAAAGGAATTTATTCTGTAGTTTTTCTAAGTACATAATACTTTCACACTTAAAACATGTCTATAGAGCCAGACACAAGTAGCTTTCTGAGGAGGAACACGAATATGCTGAAAACCTTAACACGAAGATTTAGTATTATTTTACATCAAACATAAACAACTGGTGCTCCTAAAAGCTCAATACCCAAATGGTTCCTCTCAAAGGTTAGGCAAAAGCAAGGTTTCACCTAAGTCAAATATATAGGTGATCCCTTCATACCAATTGAATCCACAAGAGAAAAACAGTTCCTCAAATGTTGCTTAATATACTGAAACCAGGTTGTGTTACTTACATATTCTTATCTTAAGTATAGTGTTTATTCATGGACAAACTAATATAAGGATTTTTGATATGAAAATATTGGCTGATATAATGTTTAAAATTAAATTTTGAATTAATGAATACATCAAAAAAAACCTGTCCTGCCCTCAAAGTTCATTGCCAAAAGACTGGGCTTAATTTCACTTTTTATCTATATTGCTAATATTTTTAATTCAAAAATAAGGTAATACATTTAAAAAAAAAAAAGTATTAACTATTAAAAAAAAAAGGGTATTAATTTATTTACATTAACCTGAGTCCAATTCTTTCTTAAGACAGGTTTAAAATCTGCAGTCTTTGGAGGCCATGTCAAAATTGCCATTTACTTCAATAAAATAAGGTTTGGCAATGAGGTCAATAATACTATAACAACTTAAAGAAACTTCTCCGTTTTTTTCAATGTAGACAATGGCACTGCTAGCAAGGCAAATAACAGTGTGTTTATTTTTCTAACATTCCATCTACTTGCCTGAAAAACAGGTTGCAACATGATTGTCACAAAGGGAAAGTCAGAATATTTTGAAACACTTGCACTTTATCCAGTGAAAGTATGAGCAAAAAGGAAGCATTCTCACTCCTTAGACTTAGTCGATTAAAAGAATGTTAAAGAGAACAGAGCATGCAGATCATCTGGAGAATTCAGAACTTAAAGTGATTAATTAGACCTTATTTTGTCTCCAGCAGATTTACTAAGCTTTTTTCAACTTAGCCCCATTGTTTGTAATTACCAAAATCACACCTCCATTGGCTAGTCTTGGTTGTTTCATGCATGAACAGCAATCTGATTGAGCACTCTTGTTAGGATTTCATTCGTCATTGTAATTAGCCATAATCATAGCCTTCCTGGGTGCATGAGAATGTGCAAACGACCGATTCACAACCCCAACCTATTTGAATATGAATCTTCTCAGTAAGTAGCAATAAAATAGTGGAAACAAAGCAGTTTCTCTAGGGAATTTTGTAAAGCATCCCTGTCTCTGATTCTCCCCCCTTAAAAATGTTCCCTTTTTAGTATCTGAATTCTGTTTGCTAAAACAAGGCTTGCTTAATGAAGACAATGGCTTATTATTTCTTTAAGTGGCACAGCAGGGCCCAAGTATTACAGGCCCAGCTCTTTCAGCCTCTGCCAAGGACACAAGGAACAAAGGGGCAGGCAGCAACGCCAGGCAGAGAGACCTCTCCGTACACTGCGGTCTGGGAGCACTTGCCTCAGAGCAAGACCCAGGTCTCGGCCGTTCTGGAACTCAAAGACAGGGGCCTTTTTCTCCTCCTTCCTGTAAATGACTCGCACATTGCAAAACCCCCTCATGGCAGCAGCCCCAGCCCCAGCGGCGGAGGAGGGCTGGCACAGCTGGCCCCATCACAAACGCATTCACAGTGAGCCACCTAACGGTGACAAAACGGCTGCTCCTTTTCATCCCCAGGCAAAAGGGCCTGGGGGAAACGGCCCTGCACATGGGCACCGGATGGCAGCCAAATTCGCTCTCTGCCAAAGCTGAGAATTAGGTGGCAAACCATGAATTTAAGTGACTTCAGAAGTCTCAGAGGCATATTAAATGCAATTATTAATTAAGTTGCCATGCGCCTTGGCATTTTGGCTTGTATGATCCTAAACCCAACCTTTCTTGAATAATGAACATGAACTGATTTTTCATTTATTGAGGAAATAGTAATATGTAAATACAGCCTGGGGTATCCTAGCATATAGCTTGTCAGTTTTTAAAATACATTTAATTCAATACCTTGTTTAAGACAATATGTTAAATTAGTTTCTTTTCTTGCTACGATTTCTTTTTAACCAGATCTTCCAACTTATTAGCACTGCCACACAATCATATTTTAGTCACACAAACGTTTTATTCAACTAGCAGTATTATTAATAAATCATGTTAATTATATTAATAAACTATAGACAAAGTAAAACTTTAGGTGGAAAGTCCCTTCAAATGAGCATGAAACTAGATTCACAGCATTAAACTTAATTTCAATGGAAGATAAAGATAGAAGAATTTTTTATGTATATGTCTCTACTTATCTGGTAGAAATGGAAGGTCCAAGTCTTTCCCACTTACAGTCTTCAGTCAGAGATTGCTAATTGTTGTAGTTTGTTTTACACCTTTTTTCTACCCCATAAAAGCAAGCCTAACCCATTCATGAAAAAAAAAATAAATTAGGAAGCTCAGGTTTTATTGCAACTAAGAAATGTGGTAACTACAAGATTACATAGTAAATTATTTTGTTGATTGATCTTCCCTACTTTTAGAAATCTTCTAAACGTTGGAGTAGGAGGGTTGACGCTTGTACTACTTCTGAGGAAACAATTTCAGTGCTGAGCTATGCTTTCTGGGAAAATCTGTGGTCAGACCATCCTGAAGAAACTGCAGTATTGAAGAGATGTAAATTAAATCCTGCTAAATGTTGCTCTGCCACACTAGCTTAGAAAATAGTTCCATAGCAACCATTTCCCTGTCAACTCTTACAGTCCACACTGAAGAATCTTTCCCAGATGCTGGGGAAAAAAAAGTAGTGTTTTAAGTAGAATAGCAAATACTTTTTAAGTCGCAATGTTCAGCAAGTTGCCCCATTAAGAGAGCTGGAAACATAGAGCTTTATCTTCTCTCATGCTTCTCCATTATGTTAAAACAAGCAGAAATCAGGGAAGCAGATAGGACAGACTCAAAGTTTTATGCAGAGGCTGTTGCTGTTGCAGTTGCTCCTGTTTCACCCCTTTGGGTATGTTTCAGTATGTTTGCCTGTTGCTGCACAAATTCCGTAACTGTATTTGTATTCTGAAGTCATCATTAGAAACCTAACAAGATTGCACGATTAACTCTTGCCCTTCAGTAAACAACCATGCTGAATAATCCCTACTTTAATATGTAGAGCATTTTATGATAGAGACAGCCTTTTTAGAAAATTGTTCATATTCTTTGGGTTCTGTTTTGTTGGTCAGTTGAAGAAAACAAGAGTTTGCGACACTTCTATAGCATGTGCTTTCAGTAAATTTTGGTAAAGGAAAGAGGTGAAAAATATTCATTGCAGTTTAGTGAGATTTATGTCACTCTTTACCATTTAATTCAGACTTTAGGACTTCATCCTCCATATTTGACAGACGTTTTGGGCAATCACTAGGGAAAAAACACTTAAAATTCTTTATACCAGTACATGTAAGAACATATTCCATTGAAACTGAAAGATAATAGGCAGAAGAAAACCTTTTAGCTCATTAGATAAAATATAACTTGTTAAACTACAGCAATACAGAATAAGATGCAAAAATATTAATGAATCAACATTTTATTGTAATCTCTCTATATACATTTATCATGAATGCATGACACCAAAATGTTAACACTTTTCTGCATCAAATGTCATCAAACTATGATGAAGTTCACCTCTCCCATGCAATCTAAATAAAAACTGTGTAGGGTGGGATTTGCATATTCCATTCAGACAAGATCACATGTAACCGTGAAATGCCAAAGAAAAATCTTGGCATGTTTTTTTGGAGAAGAGTATTTTAAAGTTATTCCTCTTTCTGTGAAGAGATTAAAGCATTTTTCCCATGCCCTACACTTAACTTCATTCAGAAAAATTAAATAGTTGTGAGTAATATTCCACATCACCTAAATATTGAGATTCTGCTGCAATGGATGGTGGCTTGTTAAAAAACTGTTTCTGCTGTCTTAGTATATTTTTCTATGATATGTATGATAGATTTCCTTTTGCTCCACTGCTGGTTTTCCCATCACCGTGTATAAAATTTAATGTTTCATTTGCTATTAAAAGCTTTCCTGCAAAGGTTATTCAAGCACTAATTTAAAATAAATTTACATAATTTTGCTTTGTAATTCTGTGATATCTATTATATAAATCCAGCCAACTGAGAGCATGCAACCTTATCTGGAAGAGAGAATAGAGAATAGAGATAATATTCTGAGCAGCTAGCTATAAAATCCAATATTTTTATATAATAAATATAAATATTTACATATCTGTTTAATGATGTGAATTTCTTCTCACTTGCCATTATTCCAGACAAACTGTTCTCCTAAATCAGAGATTCCTAAACCAGAGATGATATTTGTGACCTAAATCTTCGAGTATCCCCCTGGTTGCATAAAAACAACGTACAGTTCACTTTGTACTCAGGGTTTCATGAAGATAAGATTTTGTACCAATTTTATTTTGTGTTGTATACTAATATTAGGCTTTAACTAGCTCTTTTTCCATCAAGTTTCTATATGGCAGTGCACTTCACTGCCCAGTGTAGACAAAGAATAGTGATTCAGCTTAGCTTTGTCTGATGCAAAGGTATAGTTAGAGCTGTATACTTGTTCTTAAGTTGGCCACTTCCAGCATAGTTCAACACAGTGGTCACAAACATAACAGAGTTCCTTTTCTTACTAAAATGCATCCAGTTGAGAATAGTTAGTCATACCCAATTGAGGATAATTGCTCATAAACAAATGTATTGGATCTTGATTTTATTGAAATAAAAAAGCAAAACATTCCTGCTGGCATCATGGGAGTAAGATTAGGCATCAAACTACTAAAAGGCATGGATAATAGTTGCTTAGTGAAAGGTAAGCATTTTCTTCAATATATATTGTTGCATAATGTTTCATAGAATCATAGAATCATTTAGGTTGGAAGAGACCCTTGGGATCATCAAGTCCAACCATCAGCCCTACTCTACAAGTTCTCCCCTACACCACATCCCTCAACACCACATCCAATCTACTCTGAAACAGTTTAAAATATAAGCGTAACATGAATCCGAATGAATAGTCAGTTTCTAACAGATCAATACCCCGAGGAACATGGCTGAGGAACCAGGGCTCTGGCAATGTGAGTCAGGAAGTCAAACTTAGCATATAGTCAAGCCTCAGCCCCAGCATTCGGGGCTTGCTGTGAACCATCAGCGTTATCTGCTTGTAAAAGGCTAGATTCTCCAAAGGCTCGCTCCCAGACCAAGTAAAAATACTCCTCACCTACAAAGGCAGAAAAGTAACAGCTACTTACTTTTAGACAGTGCTGATAAGCAAGGTGTGAGACAACAGAAGTCTGAAGAGCTCCCCATGTGTGGGCAAACATTTTGCAAACGGAGCATTTCAGCACTCAAAACCACCTCGGCAGAATTACACTGTTCCTAATCCATTATCAACACAGCCATCCCTGAGGGGACACTTCTCCAGGACCTGGATGGCTCCAGGGAGCACTGACAGGACTCCAGGCTGGTACAGACCATGGAGCCTGGTACAGACCACGCTTCGCTCCACCTGATCCAACTGCCATTTAACTTCAATGGGAAAAATAGAGATGATTTAACCATAGATCTGAACAGCCAATTAGTAAAACAAATATTCCAGAATAAAGCCACTGGCGTCCCTTCCACAACAGCTTTTTCCAGACAAGTCACACACTTCATTTTTATAGAAAATAACCCACTTAAAGGCCANGGCACTAGCCACAAATACAACAGAAATGCTTACTAAGTGCATGCCTTGCAGAGGACACACACACTACACCTTGTTAGTTTTGTACTAAAAAGTCCCATTGTTTTGTTAATTGGCACATCAGACATCCAGTTGTTGCTCTCCCATCTTCCACTGGCTTTTTTTAGGGCATTTCTCTGTAATCATAGCTCTATAAAAGTTTAAGATATATAAAATAGGCTTTTGACAGAGAAATGGAAACATTTGATTTTGGGGGTTGAGTTTTTTTCTTATGTAAGAGATAGGGGTTTTTATTTTTTTCTTAAATAAGATAACCCTGTATTCATCTATGCAAAGATTCTTTTATTCTTTTTTTTTTTTTTCCCCTTCAAAATATATCTAGCAAATTTAGTATACTAGAATTAGGTTAAATAGCTAAAATATGTCATTGCAATGCCATAATTGTATAAAATAATACCACTGGTATAAACCTTAATTGTAGAATACTTTCAGTATGCGTCTACATTGCACAGCATGGGTTCGAAAAATATTACATATTTGTCTTTAGGATAAAAACAGGATAAATACTGGTAGAATAGGCACAATATTGTAGTAAAAAATTACTTGACAGTTCTAAAGTTGCACCACTGATCACTATAATCTTAGGAAAAGTATTTGTTATACCTGCTGCACAATCCGATCTAGAATGTGATCTTTGTTTTTTACACTACTGTCATAAAGTTCTTAACTATTGAATCAACCTTCCTCCCCTCAACAGGATTGATTTACATATTCTGTAGAAGGATCCTACTCAGAGAAGAAACATGGTGAAAAACAAGTTTATTAACAGTTCTGTGACAGGATGAGGGGCGATGGGGACAGGCTGAAACATAGGAAGTTCCATTCAGCTATGAGGAAAAACTTCTTTAGGGTGAGGGTGACAGAACACTGGAACAGGCTGCCCAGGGAGGTATTGGAGTCCCCTTCTCTGGAGATTTTCAAGACCCACCTGGATGCAGTCCTGAGTAACATGCTCTAGGCAACCCTGCTTTAGCAGAGGAGTTGGACTAGAGGATCTCTGGACATCCCTTTCAACTCTGACAATTACATGATAACAGCTTGATGTCTACAAAACCTTTGATTCTTTAGCTAAAAAAGCTGCAAGGTGTGTTCTTACTAAAGAAGAACTTTGGGAAAAGAAGGAACTGGTGCAATTGAAAGATGCACTGGAGGGCCCTGGATGTCCACTTTCTGCTCCTGACAGAAAGCTAAATTTTATGAACATAGAGTATTTACTTCAAAATTTTCCTGTGTCCACTTAAATGTTCTCTCCTTGTTTTCCATGTATCATACTTCAGAGTCCTGGATTTCATTTGCAGAAATGCCAAGCAGAAAAATCAAACAGGTTTGATTTGGTTTTGAAAGGAAAAGATTGTTTCAGGTCTGGATGGAAAGTACATTTTCTAGGTTTTTAACTGAAACATTTGTTTCATTTTACTGAAGTAGTATACTTTGATTCTGACCAATTAAAAAAAATGGATTTAAAAATTTGAAGAATAAGTTTTAAAGTAATTCAATTAGAGCCTTGATAAAAATTGTTTAAGTCAGCAGGAGTTGCATTTTTAATAGAGAAAATAAATAAAATATGTAATCTGAACACTCAGAGCTTAAATAAAATTACCATCTTCTAATTAATCACTAAATTATTAAAATAATTATCAGGGTTAGGTTACAGTTAGAAATCTAATATGAAGTCTCCCTCTATGACCTTTCTCTTTATCTGCAAGACAGGTGTAATAGTGTAAACTGTGTAAAATAAACTGATAAACATTTATGAGGCTACGTGATATACTGAGAGCATTATAAAAAAGCACATATTAAAAAGATATAAACCAACATATTCTTCATGCAATGGTCCTGGGACCATTGATTTGATATTTTTTATTTCAAAATGTTATGCAGAGCTTATTTGTGTATGTACATATATGTGTATATTCACACATATACATACTGCCACATGCTTGTGGGCACACCCACAGACCTTGGAGACAATATTTTCATAGCAACAACTAAAGTGACTATTGACATTCCTGTAACATCTGGGGTTTATATCACCACTCTATATCCCTCCAAAACATTAAAGACAAAGCCTGATACTAAGAATGATGAGTACACATATAACAGAACTTAAATTTAGAGGGACATTTAGAAAGGTGGAGACTAGCTGAACAGAAACATTGTGACACTTAACAAGAAGTGTGAAGCTTTTCAGGCTGGGATAGAGCAACCCCCTACACCAGTAAAGTTTTGGGACTGGCTGAACAAGGGTTATGGAGATTACCACATGGAGCAGCAGCCAGGGGTGTTCCTGTCACAAAGAGAGCAAATCACATCCTGGGCTGTATTAAAAAGTATGTGACCAGCGGGTAGAAGAATTTTAATATCCTTTATAGGCAACGGTGAGGTGATAGGTAGAACGTTATGTCCTGTTTCCTCACCACACCTTAAGAAAGATGTTAAGGAACTGGAGAGGTGATTCTGTCAATAGTTACCAAGATGGTCACCAGATAATTTAATTATGATTTCATATATGGCCTCTAGACTGGTATTCAATAGCACTGATGAAGATTTGTGAGGTATTTTATATTTTTTCCTCTCCTTTTCTTAGCTTGAAAAGAAAACTGTTAAGCCTCTCTACTTAAGTCACTTTTAGACCCTAATACTACATGACAGGCAATGTTAAAATTCTTCTACTTTCATTTAAATCACATGAAATCTAGAGGCCCAAAGCACTTTGTACAATGTCAATAGACTAATCATAGTCCTTTTAAACATCTCTGGCTTTCCTGCATCACGAAGGGATTTTCCTCAGTAAGCCAAATCAATTTTAAAGCCTTCAAGAAGAATCAGACTGACACAAGTGTAGAGAGCTGCTACAGTGTGTTGACAGTAGGATCTAAAG
The DNA here is from genome assembly GCA_013400555.1 of Jacana jacana. NCBI lineage: Eukaryota > Metazoa > Chordata > Aves > Charadriiformes > Jacanidae > Jacana > Jacana jacana. The sequence goes on along the minus strand of VZTM01000517.1, from coordinate 32,656 downwards.
CTGGAGATATTTTTTCATTAAGCATTTAGTTACAGTAAACTGAACATGAATACAAATCTCAGACATCTTATGAACACAATTGTAAATTTACCTGATATGACTTGGAAGTGATAACTATGTAATTAATAAATATTTATATATATGTATAAATAGCGTACATGAAAGAAATATTGGTTTAAGATAAAGGAATGTTGAGAATTTAATGGAACAAATTAAGTCCATTAACGGCATTTAAAGTTGTACCATTACACCTGTGCCTCAGTTTCTCTACCTGTAAAACTTATGTTAGAGAAGCACTGGGAGGTCTTACTCATTAAGCAGTAGTATGTTTTGGCTTTCTCACAAGAAAGGTAATGCAGAAATACAAAATATTATGTTCATCCACTTAATTTCATAAATCATATAATAATTTACTTTGCAAGATATCTCTGGAGATCATCTCACTCAACCCCCTGCCCAAAAGACAGCTAACTACTTTTCTACTATCCAAGTGGAATTTCTCTTGCAAATTGTGACTGCTGCCTCTTGTCCCTTTGTTGTGCACCACTGAAAAGTGTCAGAAAATGTGTTTTGTCCTCCATTGCACCCATCTAGGTGTTGAAAGACTCAATTAGCTCTCCCTTAGCCTTCTGTTGCCCAGGTTAGCTCCACCCAGCTCCTTCAGTGTCTCTTCACATGTCATGTGGTGCAGCCCATTGGTCATCCCAATAGCCTTGCTGCTGTCATCCGATATGCAGTTAGCCTTCATTGCTGCAAGGGTGCACAGCTGAGTCATGATGGCCTTGCTGTCCATCAGAACCCACAGATCCTTTTCTGCATAAGTACTACCAGCCAGTCAGTCAGTCTTGGAACATCTCATTTAATTTAATTCATCTATAAAATTTTGGACTTCAATAATCAATCTCTCTTGGAGTCAATAAACATAAATTATAGTTAGACACGTGCAAAAAAATCCCTACCAAAATGCCCCCAAACCAATGAACTAATACATAAATTTATAAAGATCTACAGTGAAGAATAGGATAAAATGCCTGGCCCAATATTTGCAGAAAATCAAAATGATCTGGGATCCTAGATCATCATTTAGAAAGGTGAGGATTTTGATGAGAAAGTACCATCTTTGTTATGGTTTTGAAATTGTAATGTAAAAGCAAGATACAAACCCAAAGGCTTTCTAGTTTATAGCAATACAAATTAAGTACCAACAGCAGTAAATGATGTGGCAAAAGAAAAGAAAAAAAGAAGAGAAGATTCTGGAATAAGCTCACAAAGTAAACAACATGGTGGGAGTTTGAAAGGAGTACAGAGTGGCTAATGTGCTAGAAAACATTTACACTGTAATTAATAGCAACACCTGGTCCAAAGATCCGATGAACAGGAAATGTAATAACATTCCCAGAATTATAGAACTATTGATAAGACACCCCTAGATGGCAAAAATGATGGAACTTTTAAAAAAATATAATGATAAATACTCAGATGAACATTTTACAGGATACAAATGCAACACTGTTTACTAATGGAATTAATGTTTTGAACTTAGAAGTCTTGGGAGATAAATAATGTTGTAGGCAACTGAGAAATATTTGGTATTATAAGCTGCACTTTAATTAGAAAGTCTGTCTTTAGAAGGTCATTACAATGGCTTTGTCATCATTCTTCATAAAATAGTAGCATTTGTTTGAGAAAAGGTTACAGCTTTAAAGTTAGAAATAAATAAAAGTAAAAAGTCCGTATAGTTAGTAAATAATATTAGGCTCACTAAACCTATGAATTAGATTTAATTACATGGGAATTCGTGAACAAAGAATCTGACTATTTTATAACTTTGAAGAAATTCAAAGTATTCTGCAACAAATACAGATCAAACAACAGGATTTAGGCACTACGTTTTGCTGAATGATTGCAAAGAATTCCAAAGATGCGTGATATTTCTTGGCAGATTCTAAGTTGGTCACGGTAGCTTCTCCTGGTTTAGTGAAATGTCATATGTATGGTAGTACATGGAAGACCTGAATCAAATCTATTTCAAATAAGGTCATATTGAATCAGGCATAACTACTTTTAAAAATCCCCCTGGAAATAAAAGGCAGTAGGTTTTATCTAGATGATAATTTAGAGGCTTATCCTGTTATGCCACCATTTTCTTTATCTTCAAGTGAGAATGTCCATATAAATGAAGAGCTTTCTTAGCTGATATGAAAATACTAATGTTTTAAAAATAAAAATTTAGAAAAACCATTCTAATGTACTGGTGCACATTATCCCCTATCCTGCATAAGGACAGGGAAGTAGTTTTGCTACAGAAGTAACAGTAGTGTAAAAAGCTGCCACTTCATAATGAAATATACATTGGTACAGAATTCATTATGAAAGCAGAAAAAACCACACTTCACTCTTAGAGAGAACTGATTTTTACATTCTAAGGTTTATCAGCAAACTTCTTTGATAAAATTAAAGAGTAAGAGGAACAGCACAATTCTGGAGTCCCAACACATATTTGCTACTTTTAAATACTCATCAAATAACCCAATGCTAACCAATAACTGGAATTCTGGACCACAGTTGCTGCTTATCTAAAAATCAAGCCACTTTACGGAGGATTACTCTAACCTGATAGTCACCGTATTAGGTGATATCACCACATTAGGTTATATAAAGTTTCAAAAAACTAGATTAATGATCTAGGATCCAAAATGCATAAATGAACAATTACCTGGGGAAAAGGTATGGGGCTGAAGTTCCTGCTTTCCTTGATTTTTACTACTGATGGCCACTAGTTTTGTTTAACTAATACATCAGAAGGCAGTCAAGCAGTTGGACTAGATGATCATTGTAGGTCCCTTACAACTGAACTACCTTCTATTCTATTCTATTCTATTCTATTCTATTCTATTCTATTCTATTCTATTCTATTCTATTCTATTCTATTCTATTCTATTCCCAATCAACTTCCTGCAAAGTCAGATAGTATAAGTCATCTTCTGAGGTGGTAAATCCATAAATTTGTCTTTCCATGACAAAAAAATTTAATGTCCTAATTATCTACAACTTGGTAGCGTAAATATTATCTTTTTTTAATCAGAAATGTCTGTAGACAAGAGATCTCTGACAGACTGATTACAAGAGCTATGTGAACAGGAAGCTGTATTCACTTCACCTTTTCAGACTTCTATTGTAGCTGGACCAAATTGTATGGCCTTCTTTTATTATCTCACAGAAATAATATAATAAATTTATTACACCCAGTGAGATACATCTTGCAAATATCTTACCATGCATTTCTGATTTAATTTGCCAAAAGGGCAAATTCAGTGATGTTACTGAAGGGATTTAGATAGCTTTTTCCCCATGTCTTCAGAAAAGCAGCAAAACATAAAAGGAATGAAAAACAGTATAGTGGAAACAAGAAATAAAATACAGGTTTAATTCTAAATGAAAAATGAAATGCAGTTTTTTTTCATCTTTAGCTTAAACTAGAAAA
>VZTM01000517.1:11509-28547 GCA_013400555.1 Jacana jacana | reverse complement strand
TTCCAGTGTTGTTATTAAATGCCAAGGCAAAGCAGGGGTCTCCCACCTGAACTGGCCTTTTTAGGAGTCTGAAAGTACAAGAAAAGAAGCACAAAGCGGGAACATCACTTACTGTACAGACTCATATCGTTATTTATGATTTCCTAAGTGTAAGACCACTAGCTTCTGAACCCTGTAGAACTCCTTTGGATATGAACAGAACACTGCAACTTTAATTGTGCTACTTTTTCAGACCAGAACTCTGCGTCAGTGTGCTTAGTCCTCCTGATAGATGAGATTCAGTACAATACTATACAACTCATGCTCATAACGAGGTATATTTTTAGACTGAAGTTTAGATTACACTGGAAGCTACACCCTTTTTAGCCTTATTCTAGCCTGAGGAAATTTTCATCTAAATATTTATACTCATTCAAATAGTCATTATTTGTGGTCTTTTGAGGTATTATTTGTCTACTCTATTTATAATAATTTATAATAATTCTTTAAATAAAGCATGGATTTACCTGCACATATGAACACACTATTCCTTAAAACATGGAAAATCAGTTCCAATGCATAGGATTTAAATTAATTATTTTTAAGTATAATGTGCCAGTTAGGTGGTTTTAGGGTTTGGCTCTGATGTTATAGACTTCCAGTAAGTCCTACAACACTTAGCTAGTCTCATTATAAAGAGACCATTTATTTGATATTCCTTTAAAACCAAAGTAAGATATGTTTTTTGGCATGACACTGAAGGAAATTACAGGAGAGAAAACCAGCAACCCACAGATTCTGTCACTTCGAACAAAACCGTCAGTATTTACAATTCCCTACAGTTGGCTGTTTCCTGAGCACCAACAAGCAAAAGCTGAAAGCCAAGGGGAGCTATCTCATTTAAATATTAAAGGTAATTTATTTTAGCCCTTATAACTTGCCACATGCTACTACTTCTCTCAAATATTCACACTGGTATTTGCAATGTAAATATAATCTCAGTCTTCAAAGTTTACATAAAAAAAAGACACTATACAACCACCTCAGTAGAGTTCTATCAGGCACATTTAAATGAATTTAATTTTTAAATGTCTTGGTCATTAATGTCCTAAAGATGCAATAACATTAATTTGAAACTATCACTTATTAAGAAAGTTACATGATAATGAATGAAAATAAACAAATGTAAATATCTTTTTCTCATTTTAGAGGTAGGTATATCATGTCACTAACACCTCTGCTACATAGTATAAGTAAAAGTATGGTTTCAGTGGGTTTGATCACAAAGCATTAAGTGCATGCTTAAATCTCTGCCGGAACAGATATCTTTCAAGCCAAATTGATATTTTATTGAACCAAGCTGACAACAAGTTTCAAAGGGAGAGGGAATTGGCGGGGGGCAGGAGGGAAGGTTAAAATTTAGGTCTTGCTGGCTTAGGAAGTTTTCATGAATCTTAATCTGAATTATTTCTATTCAAGAACACATTTAAACAAAATAAAACACGTAAAAACTCTCGTTATTAGAGTATAAATCTTAAACCAGTTCCTTCTGAGCGGTCTTCATGGGTAAGTTCATGTGAAGAAAATTCTTAACAGATAAGCAAGAGGAGAAACACATTAAAGAACCAACAGGAAAGAAAGGGACAATAAAACTAGGTATTAAGTCAAGAAACTATTAATTAGCAGAGTAACAATATAAGGAATGAGAGTAGTACTGAGACCAGATCAGAACTCTGTAGCATAGTAGACGTGAACATAAATTTGATGTAAAAAGTTCCTAAAGGCTAGTATGAAAAAATGACACTAAGATGATCATGAACTAATTTATACTTGGGAAACAGTATAGGAAATGAAATGGAACTGAGGGAGATAAATCTATCCTATACCTAACTTAAAAACATTTATCCCCCCTAACATACAATGGGCGACAAAAATGAAAGGGTAACAAAAAGTATAGCGGTTCACAAATTTGGTGAGAACAGACACTCATTATAATATATTTCTAAAGTAGAAACATCTATTGAATATGTGTTTAGAATATATGCTTTCAGAATAAATGATAGTGAACTTTTTTCTATTAATTTTTATTAGATATATACAGCATGATGTTTTCTTAAACATCTCACATTCTCTTTTGCACAATTTAAAATTCTATAAAGCCTTAATATTACTGTTTAACACATCTCCTCAATACCTCAAAACAGTGAACTAAGATGTTTACAATTTGTATTTAATTGTTACGGTTTATTAGCTCTACAATTTCATCATCTTTAGTCAGTTAATAGCATATACAGTACATGAATACCGGGTACATATGCTGGGTACTGACTTAAGTGTTTGAGCTTCCATTTACACAACAGAAATAATTCATAGTAGTGATCTAGCTAGTCTGCACTGCTCTGCTTTCCTTTATCAAGTTATATGATGTTCAGAAAGCATACTTGTCTATGTGAGTTAGGTCAGGATATCCATGGTACATAACATCAATTGATTGTGGAAAGCTACAAAGCAATGTTATAATTTTTTTTGTAGATGCTACAGACACTTCAATGAGAAATAAGAGGATTGTAGAGGGTGATTTTTCCTGTTATTCACATCTACCTTTTGTACACCAGCTCTGTGTTTTTAAAGGGAATTTTCACATTAAAAGACTCTATTTCCACATTCTTACATTACCTTTCTCAAATTAAAAATGCACTTAACTCTATGCCATTTCCCCCTGAAATTATACAAGAAAAAATAATCGGAATTGATAAAGTAAGTTCTTGAAAAAATCATTCAGTCTCTGAGCCTCAAAGTAGAACTATCATTGTATCTGACTACCAGGAATGAAAATATCAAACACATATTGATTTTTATGTTGTCAATTCCATTTGTTTTGTCACTTTCCAGAGAAATCTGTGATATTTGGGCAAAAGGAGGAAGACTGACAAATAATGTATAGAGAACAAGCTATCCATTAATCAGAACGTAGGGTTCAGAAATCAGTAGATACAGAAAAATCTGTCAAAATTCTGTTTGTGGCACTGAACAAAACTTCCTGACAAACATGAAGCACTTTTAAAGGCAGATGTTTCTGCTCACAGCTTAAAGATTACAGTGGAACAAGATCTCACACTTCTAGATGGCAACCTTTGTAGCTAGGAAAAGCTTATTCTGCGCGAAACACAGTACAACAAGATTACTTGGATATATTACCAACTTACCTACTAAAAAGTTTCCACTTTTAAGAGAGGTAGCTGTTTAACTGAAGGAGGAGGAGCAATTTGTTTTTGTCCTCTCTGTCAATCTACCAATTTCTGAAGCGTACAGCATCACTCGTGTCCTCTAGGGTCCATAGTAATGTGAATTGTCTTTATCCAAGTGCCAAGCAAATCATTGTCACATAGCAGCAGTCGACCTTTCTTTTCAATCTATGCTCTTTTCAGGAAGTATAAATCAGTTGACTTTCAAGCTCGATGAGATGGCATATGCCCTGGTTTGAAGAACAGATGGAAGCTTGGGGAAAATTGTTTCTGCAGGCTTGCTACAAGCAGCACTGCTCCATAAAAGTGAACCATTCTCACTAATTTCTCACATAAATTATACAGGCAGGGAGCACCAGCCCATTCAGCAGAAAATCTTTCATCTAGCTTTCAGAGGTCATTTAGCAAATTTAAATTAAAGTTATTTCTGATACATGGCTGGGTTTTCATTCCTTACGCTTTCAAGAGATGGCAATTTACATCAAATAAAGGAATGGCTTTAATTGTGTATGCAGGGAGAAAGGAACAGTAAATTAACTGCCACAATATTACTGTTTTCTGGAATCCTGGGATAAGTTGTGACTATTAATTAGCCACAGAGGAATTAATAATTGAAATATGGCAGCTCTGTACTATAGGAATCAGGTAAACTGTCACTACCCTGCAAGGCCTGTTTTAGACTCCAGCTGAATACTAGTCCCCAGATTCAGCACTGATGTTCTTAAAATAAAGAAGACTTCAGTCATTTCCAGGAAAGCATTCTTTACTTTTTAAGGGAAGCGTATTATTCAGCTGTTAAGCAAATGTACGTGTCATATTTTTTATAAATATGGTACTTTATCTGAGCACGAAGTAAAGAGACATTTCATTAGATTGTTAAATTATCAATATGAAAGAAATGGAGAAGACCAGAGGACTGTAAAAAACCTAACTCTATGATGAATTACATTTTTGTGAGCCACAAGTGGTAAGAAAGAAGAGATTGCATTGAGTAACCTCTAATACATAATGTGACATAATTCAGTGTTCATCACATTAGTTTAAGTGTACAAACTAAAAACTGATGAGAATGTCGGTAAGCATTGAAATAGTTACTTTGAATTTTATGGGATTTCATAAAATCAGTGTTTTGAAGTAGCATTTTGATAAGATTATTTTTTAATGCCTAACATCACAAATTTCTTCTAAGACTCGCAAAGACACCTGCTTTTCAGACGTGAATAAGAATTTAACAGAAAAGAGTAGAGTCATGCATGACTTGGAGATTAGTATTAGGAAGTAGTGAACTAATAGAAAAATGCATATTACAGAACCATCGGCTATCTAAATTTTTAATGACTGTTTTAAGCATGCAGTTAATAGATGCATTATTATTAAGAACAGTTTTTCAATTGAATATTAATTCTGGTATAGTGCTTTTGAAAAGTAAGATATGAGCAGACTAATTGGAACTATTGTTAGTGGTAGGATCAAATCAACGTAGAAATTTCGAATGAGAAGTCTATGATTCTAAAGCTTTCCATGACTATATGTATCATGGAATGGAAACTGAAAGCGCCCAGAGTTATTCAACAACTTTTAAACTGTTGCCTTAATTGAAGGACATCAGCTTGATAACCCTATTTTTGTCTGTAAATAAAAGACGGATAATCTTAGCTAACTCACATAAATTGGTAGAGTTAATATAAACATGGATTTTGAAGAAAAAAACATGTATATGTTGAATATAAATATAACATTAATACATTATTAAATATAAATGTATTTAGAGACAAACTAACACTTTTTAGATATAAGAGATAATTGTCTGCTATTATCAAAAGTATGATCACAACTTCTATAATTTTGATAACTCAGGATATTATAACTTATCATTGATCAGAAATGGATTTCTGTGAGCATTATCAAGGATGAAAACCCTAGTAGATTCACAGGAAAATTTATAATAACACAGGGAGAAAAAGGGACAAGATAATGGATATTTGTCTATGACAATAAGAATCCCATTCTAGTGCAGTCAATAGGAATTCTGTTATTTTATTTGCTAAAAAAGGTATTGTATTTATTCTGTAGCTCTTTTGTATGATTTCAGGTCATAAAGTGGGTCGTACATACACAATATTGCTTGAGAGATTTAAAGGAGTTTTCATTTAAATGAAAATCAGGTCATAGTCATTAACACGTCGCTTTTTTTTAGTACAACACATTTAGAAAGTAAATGAGAACAGAATAGATTTCTAGTCTTTCTAAATTATTATTTATTATTTCTGGCTTAAGAAATTCTTGCTTTCAGCTGCCTTCTCTTGAATCCACACCACAATTTTATCTTATACCAATAGTACTGTATTGGAGACAGGCTTAAAAGGCATCACTGAAATGATTTAAAAAGGAGCCCTCTGGGGAAGATAAACAGAAGTTTGTTGCAGAAGAAAACTCTGAGCTATTTCTTAAAACATTAATGAAGACATTAAATAAAAAAGAAACTAACACCACTCTGTGGTGTACCCACTGTGCCTAAACATAATACACAGCCACTCCTCTTTCTATATAATCTTCCACAAACTTTTCAGTCTGCATGACAACACTTGCAGGGGATTTACAAGTTTTCTTTAAGATGAGACTGTCCTATCAATATCATTTATTATGAAGTTATTAAATATAGTTTAATGAAGAATGGAAGCAGAAAAAAAATGTCTATATATATATGAAAATAAATGTAAAAAGAAAGTAACATTTTTTATAGGTAGTTTGTTCTCTTTGCTTTCAAGTATCTCAGGCTGCAATTCCATGAGCAAATAAACTAATCCATCAGTCATTGCTATTGAAATTAAAAAAAAGTTTTGAGATCTCCAGTTCTTCACTGTACTTCACTACTGTTTCTCTATCCTTCATCATGCGTTATCACTCATGAATGGTTTTGTAATCAAAGTTCACAGGACTGGGAACACGTTGCCAATCAAGAAAAAACACATGCACCTTTTTTCCCTGAGGTAGTGAGATAAATTTACCTACAGAGAGCAAAGTAGCAGGAGAGGGAAAGTCAGACCTTCTCCTTCTGATGGCAATAAACTATTAAACCCGCTCAACTCCTACAATTACATCTCACCTCTATAAATTGCAAGGCATTAATATAATAATAGGGTCATTCTGTAGGGTAAAAGAGCTCCTTCCAACCATTTAAAATTGTTTGGGGATTTGAAGTTTGGGAAGCATTACCTAAGTTTATTTAATACTACATAGGGATTAACATACAGTGTTTATACATGTGGTTTAATGGCAAGACAATGCTACAAAAATGAAAAATACTGAGACATGACTTAGGAACTCTGAAATGGAAACTTGTTCCCCTTCCAACTATATTGGATTAGGTTGGATATTAGGAAGAAGTTCTTTACTCTGAGGGTGGTGGACCACTGGAACAGGTTGCTCAGGGAGGTGGTTGAGGCCCCTTCCCTGGAGATATTCAAGGTGAGGCTGGACGAGGCCGTGGGCAACCTCGTCTAGTTGGGAGTGTTCCTGCTGACTGCGGGGAGGTTGGACTAAATGACCATAGAGGTCCCTTCTGGCCTGGACCACTCTATAATTCTTTGATTCTATATCGGCTGATATAAAAAAAAATATTTTCTCTTGCTTAAAACTTATCCTTCAAACAAGGAAAAAGGTTGCACTTCCATGAAAACAAAATTTAAAATTCAGCTATTTTATGGAGAAAACCCCAAAACAAAGCCCAACACCAAACCCACAAAAACTAAACCAAACCAAAAAACTCCAAAAATTTTTCTTGATGTTGGGTATAGGTACCAGCTTAATCACAGCACCTCAGAATTTTACATAAACTAATATGTAACGTGATGATATAAGCAAATAAATAATGAGAAATTATAATTAAAAATGTAGTTCTGTGCCATGTTCAAATTATTTGTAATTCGTCTCACCAAAAGCAACCTTCAATAGCCTGCAGAAGGCAAAAGTATATGTACAATTCAAATTCACAATGTCAAGGGCAGAACACATTCTTTGACCACTGCATCTAGATTTTATCACCAAGAAGTAAATTTGCTACCATAGCTTATACTAGTCCTAGAAAGTAACAAGCTATGTAGGAAAGAGAGGATGAAGAAAAGTTAAGATGGTAAAAATCACCTCCTTAGTGAACATAGCTATTCTAGAAAAAAACATGAACCCCAAAAGATGGAAATCATGTTCATTTTGACATTTTGCTTGAGAAGTTTATAGTTCTCATTTTGGTTTTCAGTTATTTGAAATTACTAAAATTCTTTTGAAGACTAGAAGCTTTTTTCCCCTGCATAATGACTTTTATAATTAACCCCAATCCCTAAAAAAATAATTTTTCAAACATTCTGATGACTTTCTGTATCATACAAAAAGACAGCATTTCAAACACATTCTTAATAATTCAGAAATACTTTCTCAGTTTTATCAACTTTCTTAGTCAAAGGTTTAATTGCATTCTGACCTTTTTTAATTCAGTAATGTATATTTTAAAACGGAAGTCGCTTTCAGACGCAGACCATGAGCTTTTATTATTCCTAGCTGGGTATGAGATTGTGCAAAAGAATATATTACTACATTTTCAAATAAATTTCTGATATACTTAGGCTAAAAGAGAACTGCAGGATCCCACATAAGTAGTCAAAGGGTTTATAAATATTTTAACATATTCTTTTTCTAAAAAACCAAATTTCTACTATTAGCTAACTCTAAATGAAGAACAATTTATGTTCCAAACTTTTATGTTTGATACACACCAGAAACACATTTTCAAAGCACACCATTCTTACTCATTCTGTGTTAGAAGAATAAAACAAATGCTTCAAATTTGGAAAGACTCCTGAATATTTGTTGAGCAATTTAACCAAATAACTAGTTTATTCCAAGATCTCAAAAGCCATTTCTTTATGAAAAAATACAAGTACTATAAATTCATAGCAATTTTAAGGCACTAATATCTATAAAGGTCTATCTAATGACAACTGAATATTACATTGAGTGAATGCCTTTTAGCAAAGAATTCACTAACTGCTAGTAGATCCCCTAAATGGTGGTTAAACTCTTGAATTCCTTTTGTATTGATTCTTTCACTGCAATTTTAATCAAACCAGAATTTGCGTAGTGAATCACAAAGATGGTGGGTTTCTTTTCACAGATATAACTAACAAGTCATTCTCTATATTCACCTTCTGGAAATGACAGAAGGAAAATTTTCTCCAGTTTTGAAAACAAAGATTAGGAAAGCGATATGGTCATGTCGTCTTCTTTTAGAAATAAATGTAACTACAGCCTTTAATAACAGATAATTTTAGTTTGGTATTTTCAGAGCTTTTTTAATTGCTTTTTTAATTCTTTTTTTCTCCTCTGGATAGTATTCTTTTACACCAGGTTCAATTTCCTGTTCCTGTATATAATGATTTATATGTTGAAAATATATTTTATGTGTTTTCATCTGTTTTCTTCCATTAAGTTGAAACAGGTTTATTTGAACTTGCAATAATAGTAAAACTTACCTACCAGAATGCCAATATTACAGGAATATTCAAAGGGATGCTTTTCATAACTTAAAAACTTAGTCTGAGAATTCACACAGAAGATGCATCTTGCTATAATGACCTTGCAGTGAATCAAATCAAATCAAATAATTTTGCCCTCTTTTAAGAAGAGGCACCAAGGTAAACACCATGGTTTATCTCTACAGTTTAGTCTTGTTGATTAATGTGAAGTAAAAATGCCTCTAACTAAATTTGTGCATTTTGGAAATAAATCAACTAAATGTTAACAAAAAAAAAACCAAAACAACAACAACAACCACCAAAACAAAACAAAACCCCCAAACCAAACCAAAACCAACAAAGCAAGCAACCAAAAAAAAAAAAAGACCAAAAGACCAAAAGACCAAAGCAAAAAAAGCCCCAAACCTCCCACTATACTATTTCAGAATTCAGAATTTCAGCAATAGTTATGGATGGTTCCTGAACTTTACAATCATAGCCATATGTAACTAGCTCTTACAGGAAACTAACCATGGGCTTAAAATAGGGATACGCAGAATTTTACAAAATCAAGAGTCATTTGTGCAGATTTTTGGTACATATTAACTCAATTCATGGATATGAAAACATCTCAGATTCTTCTGTTCTACCTGAAAAAGATTCTATTCTGTTTACAGAATTGCTATATATTAGAAAAGAGTTTGAAGTATTAAAAAAAAAAAAATCAATGTCTGACAATTATGATTTTTGATTTTGTTTCAATAACTATAAAAATAACTATAAAAAACTAACAAAGGAAAAAAAAAAAACAAAAACCAACTGATTGTTTTGCAGAAAAAAACCCAAGATCTTGAAGTATTTTCCTTTGTCAGAACAAATTATTTTTCTGAGACACCCTCGCATTTTCTCTCTCCACCACTTGGTAGGCAAACTAACAAAAGTGAAATAAACTATGACATAGATTATATCTAAACAAAGCAAAACAACCCTTGCACAATGAAACATTGATTTTGTGCAATTACAGAGGGATTAAAATATCACTGTTACCATTTATACTTTTTATCTTTCCACTAGAATTATAATTCATGCAAATAATTGCACCCAAGATTTTATGGAATATTCTGCCTCAACACATTTCATTATTAAAATATTTTTTTCATTTTAATTGATTTAAGCAATATGGAGTAAAATATATTCCTTAAAAAAAAATCACTTATTTAACCAGATTTACAAATAAATGTGATGAACTGTTGAAAATTATCAAACAGATATATGCTGGATACTATGACTATTAGCATGTCCTTAAACCAAGTGATAAATACAGACTTTACTTTATCTGCACCTTAAAATATTAGCTAATGATGAACAACATAGAATGGTTACACTCAGAAGGGACCTTAAAGATCATTGAATTTCAACCCCCTCCCATGAGCAAGGACACCTGCCACTAGACCAGGTTGCTCGAAGACCCATCCAGCCTGGCCTTGAACACTTCCTGGGATGTGGCATCCACAATTTCTCTGGGAAGCCTGTTATCACCACCCTCACAGCACAGAATTCCTTTCTACTATCTAATCTAAATCTCCCCTCTTTCAATTTAAAACCATTACCCTTTGTCCTACAAAAAGTCCCCCTCCAGCTCTGCTGTAGGGTCCCTTCAGACACTGGAAGGCTGCTATAACATTCGCACCCTTGCGCAGCGGTCAGCAGCCTCTAAGACTTTAGAAGCTCTCTAATGTAACGTTTGAACGAAAAAACTCCTCTTTGCCTATTTCACCTACTTAAACTGCACAATAATCAATGATGGTTGAACACCAAATTAAACAACAGCTTCAAGTAATTCTACTACCTCAGTACTGTTTTCTTGAACGCCTGCCACAGAACCTGGTCTGGATTGATTTGTGACTAAATCAAGTGGCATGGAATAAGGGAAATAAGGTTGGACCCTGTCATGTGTTAATGTAACAATGTAATACTCAGCTACTATGCTGCCTTCTTGCATGCATGCTGAAGTAGGGGTAATTTATTTCAAAAGAAAGGATTAACAGTAATAGCAAAAGCAACAGTTGCACAGCATTTCAGTCCTACGCTGCACTAACTACGTGCCAGTGCCTTACTGTAGTAGGTGGACACTGGAGAGACACATTGTCTGTAAGACTCAAACTGTGTTCAGAAAAAATACATGCTGGATCTTTGAGAAGAGATTCTGCTATTGTGACTGTCTTAAGGTAGTATGTTTTCAACAATTCGAACTGTCAGCTACAAGGAGCAAACATTTTAGACATACAGCTGTGAATGCAAGGGTGTAGATAGCAAATTATCATAGAATCATAACATATGTCAAGTTGGAAGGGAGCAAGAAGGATCATTGAGTCCAACTCCTCACAGGGCTATCTAAAACTAAAACGTATCACTAAGAATGTTATCCAGACAGTTCTTGAACACTGACAAGGTTGGCGCTTTCCTGGGGAGTCTGTTCCAGTGACTGACTACACTATCAGTGAAGAACCTTTTCCTTATGTCCCATCTGAACTTTCCCTGACAGAGCTCCATTCCATTTACTCGAGTCCTGTCACTTAAGCAGTCATCAGTATCATCTGGTGTAATGCTAGTCCTTACATTGCAGGTATATGAGTCAAATAGCAATTAAAATTTAAAATGAAGTAGTTTATTTGTATCTCAGTTTGATTTTGAGAAATTGGGAGTGATAATGCCTTAAAATAAAACCTAAATTTTTGTGTTTGCTTGGAAATCATCTTTGGGTCTTAGCTTGTGATGAAGGCTCATGATGTGCAGACTTATGTTGTAAGCCTGTTACTTTTAGTCCAGAAAGGGCATTTCTAGGGTCATCTAAAGACCAGTTGCACTGGAATCTCACCCTCACCATCGGGAATGAGCCATTGGATAATGATTTCCTTTGCTCCAAGAACTATTAATTGTTCTTTGTGCTGATCCAGTACTGCTGTGAGCAAAAAATAATACCACAAATCTCCTTTCTATACTTCAATAAGCAAAAAAAGCTACCTTACAATCTAGTTACTAACAAATTACCTATTACCGTTTACCACACTATAGGTCCAGTCCAATTGGCTTCATTTGGAATATCAGATATAAGATTGCAAAATCCCTCCTTTTTGTGTTGAATTACCAGAGTCATACATTTAAAATTCGTACCATATTCTTGACATGAACAATTTAAAACAATCTATGCATCTGACATATTTTGCTCATGCATACCATGTTCATTTTCTGTAACTATCACTGCTTCCAGCAAAATCTTATTCTAGTCCAATAAATAACACAAAACAATGAAGTAATTCATGATAACCAAAATAATTAAATAGTAGGAGCAGGTTGAAGATCAGCATTCATTTTTCAAATTAAATTTAAAAGTCTGCGGTCGTTACTTAGAAGATTGGCAAGTTTTACAAATAACATCACCAAGCCTTTTAGAGAGAAACACAGCCGCATTAGAATGGAGTCATTAGGCAATACATTTATTTTGAAGCCAATTAACCTTTTGTCAGAGAAATGTCGGAGCTGTAATGGTTTCAGCCGTGGAGGTCAGCCTCTAACAGGGGCACGTCTGACAGCGATTACGCTGTCTGACATATGCTGTAGACTGAGAGTACAGCTGTGGAATGCGAATCTGCCTTCGTTTGTATTCTCCTCTGCATTTCCAGGGAGCAGGCAATCTTGACCTATCCATTTAGGTAATTAAAGCTTCTATTTGGAAGTGTCCTGCAGGAAGGTGAAATCTGGGAGAGATAAATGGCTGCTGCTCACTGTATCCAGCCACTACCATCATTTGATGGACTGCCTAAAACAGACTGAATTGCCAGGTCCTCATAAAAATAGAGATGAATTGGGCAGGAAACAATTCTCTAAGGCAAAGCAACTCTGTCATCTTCCTTTTTGCAGCATATAATTTAATTGTTAGCCAAGGTAGACAGCTGACTCAGGGGCCTTTCTCTAATGGCTTTCCCACCATCTTCCATTTGCTGAGAAATTATTTCAGTTTATTTACTTATAAACCAACTTTATTTGACAATGAGAGATGTCACTTCAATAAGCTCAGTGGGCTGTCACAGCTGTGCCATAACTTACCTTCCAGTTGATTTTGTTTCCTTTGGTATCATGGTCAAGGGCAATTGGGAAGTCTCCTCGCTCATAAAACTTGCGAAATGTTGTTGGCTTTGTTGGTCTTTCTTTAAATGCTCCTGCAAGGGGAGGCCCTCTTACCTTAAAAAAACCCAAACAACGAACCAAAACCAAACAAACAACAAACAAATTAATGAACAATGAAAACAAAACAAAACAAAACAAAAAGAACCCAACCAAAAACAAATAAAGAAACAGACAAACAAACAAACAAACAAACAAAAAATAGGTCAGTACTAATATACTTTTAGAAAAAGCCTAAATTATATGGCTCAAAAATTGAAACTGGTAAGTAAAATCAGATCTGCCCAATTATGGTTTGCTTTCTTCTTTACATGCTATACCTCACTAACATGTTTTCTTAATTGCTTTTTTTTGTTACTATTTTCAGATTGTCCCATAACAACTGTAGCTATTTACATTACCATTGTAAGAATAAAACACCAAGAACATATTCATGTTACAAAGTAGAAGTTCTTGGAAAATTAAGCATTTTTTCCTTACGAAATATTTTTGTTTGCTTCCGTATAGAAGTAATTTGACTTGGTTTCCATCAAACATAAGTGTCCTCACTTTCCATTGTCTTCCTCTGGTCATTACCTAAACTCTTTCACCATATCCCTTCCTCAAATGTTATGGATTTGGCTTTCATATGACTTCCAGCTTTTCAGACCTGATGGCTGAAGCACTGGAAGAAATGAAGGAAAGTCTTCTCTCAGAGCTCTCCTCCCTGCCTGTAGTGCCTTGGAGGAAGAATTTTGATTCAGCTCCCCTTACTGGTCAGCATATTGTACAGGTTGAGTGCCTGAATGACAGTCCAATTCCAAGAAAACCTCACACTGGAACCTTTTTCTCAGCCAAACAGTAGTAACAGCAACTAAAATTGGCACTAAGATAATAGAATTTCAAGTACTTATAAGAAATCTATTGTTTAAGCTAATTAACAAAGCTAATCTCAAATGCTAGAAGAGACTAAGAGAGCTAAACTAATCTCAAACGTCCTTGACAATTGAGAAACTCTTGCCTTTGTTTTTTGGTTTTATAGCCATACATCTGGGATAAGAACTTCCTGCAATTCTCTGTGCATCTCCTTTTTCAAAAGTGCCTTTATGACTTGCTACCTTTTATAACATGGAAAATGTCGTTCTCAAAAAATAATGAGAGCTTCAACAATCATAAATCATACCCAGTACATTGCATTGTTCTATTTGTCTCTATGTCTTCAGTGACCCTTACATTAGTTTCCAGCAGTACAGAGATTCAGCTTTCTGGTGAATAGAATGCAAACCATGTAATATCCTTTGCTTCATTAGTGCTATTCTGTAATTTAAGTGTGCTAACTACAGATCTAAATCTAAACTGGCACTTTTCCCTCCAAAGTATTTTGATGCAATTTCCCACTGACTGAGGTAGAGGGGTACACTAGTCATATGCCTACACTGTAATTTACTACAAATTGGTTAAACTAGGGCTACTAAACTGTGACTTGTTGTTGCATATTGCTGTCACAGATAGACCAGGTCTAGTTAAAATAGATTTGATAGGCAAAGCTGTAACGTTGCTTAGTAAACACATTTGGAACAGTTGAGAGTACTACTCCAAGAAAAGCATTTCTAACCAATGGAAATAAATCTACACTTATTGTTCTGCAGAGGAACAATTTGTTCTGCGCCACTAGTATAAATACTTTCACTTGTCTTTAATTTTTTTTTTTTGCATTTCAGGCAAGTTTATGAGTCACTGCTCGTTTGAGGCCACTAGAAAAGCACCTATGTTCTTTTTGTATATTTTTCACATGCATATCCTTTAAAATGTTATTTTCTGTAAAATAGTAAAGGAATATGTGTAAAATATTCCTGTAAAATATGCAGGAATAATCAAATAATCTTCTAAATTTTAACTTATCGATAGAGACTTGGATAAAGATATTGATAAAGAATATGTTGTCTTGATAACGAGATACAATTTCATTTTTTTCTTTGAAACTGTCATCATGCAATTCTGAATTGCATTTTAAGTGAAACCAAACATTTTCTTCTTCCCAAATCATGTTAGTAAACTTGTTATGAACCTTTTTCTATTGCACTTTTACAAATTTTCTAGAGAATACATTTGGGTTAATTCAATGTCTTCCTAGGTTTAGAATCATAGAATCATAGAATCATTTAGGTTGGAAGAGACCCTTGGGATCAGCGAGTCCAACCATCAGCCCTACTCTACAAGTTCTCCCCTACACCATATCCCTCAACACCACATCTAATCTACTCTTAAACCTAGTCAGGGATGGTGGAAGTTATCCTCCACACACTCCAGGAACCTCCTGGATTGTTCCCTCTCTGCTGTGTTGTATTGCCAGCAGATATCTGGGAGGTTAAAATCCCCATGAGAACAATGGCAAGTGACTACGAGACTTCTCTCAGCTGCTGATAGAATTCCTCGTCCACCTCGCCACATTGGTTGGGAGGTCTATAGCAGACTCCCACAGCAATATCCCCTTTATTGGTCCGTATCCTAATCCAAACACTCTCAACTCTACCATCACTGCATTCGATCTCTGAGGACTCGTAGCATTCTCTCACATACCGGGCCCCCCCGCCGCCTCTCCTTTCCCGTCTATCCCTTCTGAACAGCTTGTAGCCATCGACTGCAGTACTCCAGTCATGAGTGGCATCCCACCACGTCTCTTTTTGGTTTTTTTTCAGGAATAAGGAAACTAGAAGTACTAAAGGAATCTTGGTTATATCAAATACATTTCTCTATTATTCCTCTAATATCCCTCTATTAGGTATACAAGGTCTTTCAAAAATTGATTTCTAATCTGCTTATTTGTGACCTTGCCTGTTGGAAAGATTTTGTAATTATCCTTACTTCAGTGGTTATAAACCATGTCTTAAATAGTATGCCCACTCTGAGCTACCACCTCATAGGAATCTATGATAGAATAAGAAAATGTTCAGAAGAAAATAATGACTAAGGTTATGGAACGGATTTCAGAAGAATAAAACAGGAAAATTATGACTAAGGAGGAATAAGATAAAGATCTGTAAAATTATTACTTCACAGAGAGTATGAATATGGACGGATTTTCCACTGTCTCATTCAGCAATAGTACAGGGCATCAAAAAAATGTTGTAAGTGACAAGTTTGGAACAAAAAGAAGTAGTTATGTATTCATGCAGCAAGTAGCAGATATATAGAACTTGCTGATATATAGAAAAGTTTTGGGCATCCTAAATGTTTCTGTTCATTCAAGCTGTGACTGGAAAAGTTGGTGAAAGAGAAATCCATTCAGGTTTACTAAATCTGCATTATCAGTCATCAGAAATACAATGAGTATTACACTTTTCCCCATGATACTGCCTAGTACATTACATTTAGTCTCTCATGGCCACAGCTTGCCGGCACCTCACAGTTATCCTTTGATTAACTGCCACAGCAACTATCTTTTCCAGCTGATGAGCTCTATGGTAATAACAGAATTTCTTGTCATTAGTTTTAAGTGCATTATCTTGTACTTTGTACTATTATATTTAATTCCATTTCTATTACACCAGTTCTCAAGGGCTTCCACTTCCATCTGTGTGATCTTCATCAGTTTTAGTAACAACTCCAAACATTATGTCAACTATAAATTTCATTATACAATCCTAATTTTTTATTTGTCAAGGTCACTAATGAAAATGTTAAATAAGGTTAGCTCTAAAGCCACTTCTTGAGAAGTTCCATTAATAACTTTCATCTATTATTATATCTCTCATTTCAACATTACATGTCATTATTGTCTCCGTTTCAAAATGGTGTTTCTTACCCATGTTCTGCACCACATAATTCTCATACTGTATATCTAGCAAAGTAGTGTGTATAGCTAGAGAATTAGCTTGATAATAGTTTAGAGAAAGAACTGTTGTTTTTCTTTTTGTCTTAAGGAAGTTTTTCTTGTCAGTTTGGTATGTAATAAGCACAGAGACTTTTTAATTCCAGGAAGAGCAACTGGTTCAAAGCAATGAAATGATGTAGACAGGAACTAGCTCAAGATATGCCTAGAGTGAAGGAATATCACCAGTCAGGAAGAGAGTGGAGTTCCTACATTGAAGAAATGGTACCTTGAATGACTGAAGAGTACTATTGCTCTTCTTTTAGTTTATT
>VZTM01000517.1:1253-11414 GCA_013400555.1 Jacana jacana | reverse complement strand
TCCCTTCCCTTCCCTTCCCTTCCCTTCCCTTCCCTTCCTGTCCTGTCCTGTCCTGTCCTGTCTTATTACTAGGGAGACCATCACTATCATATTTTGTATTCTGGACACTACTCTCATATGCCTCTCTTCAGGTCATTCTAACCATATATCTTCAACAGTCTCCCTGTGGAAAAGTATGTATGTATAATTTAGTTTTTCCCTTTTTGCGATTCCTGATATATTTTGGTTTATATATTTACTTTCCTATACTTAGATTTTCTAAGTAGCACCTTTTGGGACCAGAATTCTTTTTGTTTTCTACTTGCAGACTATCACAATGCAGGAATGCCAGTCAAAGATTCAGATTAACTGCTATAAAAAAGAGCCTCAATGAAATCCTGGAACTGAGTATCCACAGTGAGAAGCTGTCTCAAAATCTACAGGCTGGTTAAGTTCTCCAGGAAACAAAGTCAACTTTACCTCTTTTTCACCTTTCCTACAGAAGATGTTGAATGTCTTTCCTAACAGCTGAATGACCATTAATAGCTCTTTCACTCACGCAGATTTAGCATTTCTTGATTTACAACTAATGAAGACCTTCCTGGCTGCAATGTGACAATTTCTGAAGATACATTTGGACCGTAATTTCCAGGAAAATATGTAGAAATCAGAGGGATAATACCTACTGATCCTGCTGACAGCTGAAATAATGGCTTACAAAGCTGCTTACATAAACTATGCTTTTCAAAACCTTATAGAAATGTTACAGCTTGAACTTTTAGTGTAAGACTAAGATACTTTACTGGCTCACGGGTGGCTGGTCACAAAGGGAGTTCCTAGAGGTTGGTATTTAGTTTTATACAGTTTTATACTTTTTATAAAGCATGTGGATGACAGAACTGAACTCTTGCTTACCAAGTCTGTGGACCATACCAAACTGGGAGGAAAGGTACTATACACCAGAAGGAATAGCCACCACTAAGAGAGGCCTTCAAAACTAGAAGACAGGACCAACAAGAACTGCATAAATGTAATGTCTTGTACATGAGGTATAATAATCCCAAGCAGCAGTACAAGCTGGAGTGTAGCTTTGCTGAAAAGCACCTGAGTATTCTCATGGACAAACTAAACTTGAGTGAGCAGTGCCTTTGTAGCAATGAGGGCAGAATGAGCCCTGGGTTGCATAAGTATGGTTACAGTCAGCAGATCAAGGAGTTCCACCCTACTTGACATTTGTTAGGACACATCCAGAATATTGTGTCCAGTTCTGGTCCTCACAGTTCATGACAAAAACTGTAAAAAAATGGAGAGGGTCTCTCAGAGGACCATGAAGATCATTAGTGTTCTGGAAATCTTGACATAAAGTTCAAGAAACTGGATGAGTTCAGTCCAGAGAAGAGAACGTTCAGGGGAAGATCTAATCAGAATTGTCCAATCCCTAATAGGTAGAGAAGGTGGATGTATTCTCTTCAAAAGAAGGCACAGGACAAGAGGCTAACTTCTTCAAGGAACACTGTATCTGGACACAAGAGTGCTTCACCATCAGAAACATTAAGCAATGGAACAGATTATCCAGAGAAGTGGTAGAGTCTCCCTGAAAATATTTAAGATCTGGCTTGCCAAGGACCTGAAAAAGCAAATCTAAGACATCTTTCAACAGAAGGCCAGATGATCTCCAGAGGTCCATCTCAGCTGGTGCTTCTCTGTGAGGGGAAAGTAGGGCTGATGGTTTGACTCAATGATCCCAAGGATTTCTTCCAACCTAAATGATTCTGTGATTCTGTGTTGCTAAGTAAAATATACAGAAAAAATTTTGTCTTACTTTTTATATTCTTCCGATTACTGACTAAATAGTTTATTCTAAAAGTATTCCATTTATTGGAAAAACTGTAGCAACCTTACTCAACCTAACAAAGATATTTCATTGCAACATAACTAGAAAGATAAGAGTTCCAGTTAATTAAAGGCTAATATTCATGATGGCAAAGTATATGAAGCAATAAACAGCTTCTGAGGTTCGTTAAATGCCAAAGAGAAGTTGAAGAGTTTGATAATTGCAAAACTAATCTATTGTAATTCTGTGCCATTGAACTATGTGACAAGATAAAAGTTACAACCCATTAAGCAAAAACAAAAGGAGAAAGACCATATTTCTTGCATTGACTCCTGGACATTTAAACCATTGTATCGGGTGCATTCTTAGACTTTTCAGTGATGGCACATTAGGAAAATGACTAAGAAATATTATTTGAAGCCAGATTTAAACAGCAATTAATTATCTGAAAACTGAATTTTCCATATTTCCTATGTGAGTGTTGAACTGTATGCATACTCAGGGAACTAAAGATATACCTCATAGGACAACTACTGATAATTGTGAAAACTAACACTATTTTCATGAGCAGCTTAAGCCAGACAAAAATTGTCAGACACAATAATGGTCTTTCC
Source organism: Jacana jacana (assembly GCA_013400555.1). Taxonomy (NCBI): domain Eukaryota; kingdom Metazoa; phylum Chordata; class Aves; order Charadriiformes; family Jacanidae; genus Jacana; species Jacana jacana. Next base: position 8,987 of record VZTM01000517.1, on the reverse strand, counting down.
TACCTCATGCCCCTGAATGCTACCACAATGTGCTGCCCTTCACTAATGGCAAAAGCTTTCATGTATACATTAGGAGGAAGGATCAGGGAAACAGAGATGGTTTTAGTTCAGTTCGGGTCTCAGTGTTGTTTGGAGTTTTCTTGGTAGGTTGATTTGTGAAATATTAGATTCTTAAGGTGTTTACTGTAAAGATGAGTGAACACTTAAGCTGTCACAAAGAAGAGAGCAGCATGGAGTGGGACAGGAAGAAATAGGTGACTAATTCTTCAAGGACCAGAGCTGAATTTACACTGAACATCAAGGAATAATTGGACATATGGTTTCTCATCTGCCTATGAAGCCATAGGTTGTTTTATTCAAATCAGAAGACAATGATTACTCAAGTGTTGTGTGGAAAATGAAAAATTTGATCACATAATAAGTTGCAGAGAATCAAAAAGTAGAAGGGACTGAGATTCTAGTGTCGCTATATAATGATTCCTATATTTAAAAGAAACAAACCAACCAAATAATTGATATTGTAATAAAATTTAATTGTTAAAGACATATCTATATTTGATTAACCCAGTTTAATGCATTTAGATGACAACTGTAAAGAATGAGAAAAATTCCAGTTTTTTGTTTGTCAGATATTTTTGTGTTTTTTCCTCACAGAAATACTTCATTAAGTTTATTTTGAAGCTCTAGGTATCAAAAGTTATATGACCACTTAATTGTTTCATCTAAAGAATTCAGTTTCCCTTGAAAATATAACAGCACATTATTACCTTGAAGAGCAAAATTATCAGAAATAAAATCATAAAACCTATAATTTTTTTTTATTTAAAGTGAAAAAATATATTTGAATTTTCAATTACATTTGAAAACTGTATAATTGCACCGTATCCACAGAATTGCATCTACTAATACGTCCTACTGTCTCAGGGCAGATGTAAAAGTGAAGACAGCAAGGAGATGTTTGTGTAACTACTGACAGTTTTTTTGTCTCATCCTCCACTTGTACTGGTGTTAAACTAACATTCTACTTGGGTAATGCAGCGTAGTTCAACCAGCAATCCACTTATTTCCCCACAGGAAAGATCACCATTTGTTTCCTTATGTACTGGAGCCAGAAGCTCCTGCTAAATCCTAATGGAAAAACTCAAGAGCAAAGTAAGCTATATTAAATAAGTAAAATAAATTACACCATGAAATGAAGAAATACTCAAGCTAGCAAGAATAAAGGCCAAATAATATATATTGCACTATACAGTGCCATGTTGACATACAAAGCTTTACTAGAACCATCAACCTCCAGGTTCTCATCCACATAGTGTGATAGATCTCTTAACTTGGCTGGCCAGGCATTGGCACAACACTGCCTAGTTATAACTCATGCCCAGAGAGCAAGTCATGGTGCAAAAGCCGTGATCCCAGTTTGTGGTTCTGGAGTTAATAAGCACATAGGTACCTTAGGTGTGTCTATACTTTTAACACAGATAAGCCCATCATTAATTCAAAGCCAGCAATCATGCATGAGAAAAGATCAAGATTTTGGCAGTTACCTACCAACACAATACAGCAATAGCAGCATAATAGTATTGGGTGACAAACCCACAGATTTTCTAATAAGTATAAGTAGTAATAAAGACTTGGAAACACAAATTTTAGCAAGATACAACAAACAGAATCTACACTGGGCACCCCCAAGAGTGTCTACTCTGACTGACAATAAGCAGCAAAGCCTCTACTGCTCTGTCTTTATTTGTTGTTCCTAATTTGATTAAACTAATGTAGGTGGTTAATACATTCTACAATCATGTTTTGATTTTGTTAAGCAGACATACCAAAAATTGAATGAGAAACTTCAGATGACAGGAGAAGCACAGTAAGATGTCCCAATAGGTATTCTTGAGTTCCACATTAATTCCTTTTATTTAATATCAATATCACAAGCATTCAATATCAAAAGAATGCGATCCATCAACATGCATCAGACAAAGGCTTTTGATATCCAAGAAGAAACAGGGAGATCTTTCTTTACATGTGCCACTCTTGATATGCTTTAAACAGTACCGCATCTAATGCGTAAAACCTCCTTCTGCGGCTACTGCACAAATCTGGACAACAGATAAAAGCCCATCTCATAACTTCAAAAGTCAAAATGAGAGAAATCAATTTTAAGACCCCAAAATGAAACTACTGATAGAAGGTCAGGAAACATCACGAATGGTTCTAAAGCACTAGAAGTTGAAAGAAAAATCAGACGTGATTTTGTACAAAGATATTATATCTCATTATTGCCTCGAGACACTACTGGAAGTGAGTCCTAAGCTGCATACAGAGTTACTCTATTTCGTCACCTCAGAAATGTTATTTTTGACTGGCGATAGGAAAAGTTGTTTGGATAAGCCAGATGCACTTGTGTTGCAAGCTGTTCTACAGCACTTTATTCTCCGAAGGCCCTACATCTCTTACTCTCCACTGGAGTATAATGTAACTACTTCGTAGTTTCCGTTAATGTACTGGGGGAAGAGTGTCAACTAATAATATTAATAATGTATTTCTCTCCTTCTTCCAGTACACAGATGAGTACAGTCTTTTTTTTTTTTCCTTGCTTTATTATTTTTGTAAGGTTTTCCACTCTTCACATCAATTCCACTAAAACTGGGAGCCTCCCAGATTTTTACTGATTGTGGAAATGCATCCATCTGTACTTTAATGCTTAGAAAAAAATATAAATTCATTGTGAGTATGTTTACATTCATGCTTCAGCTGGGATTGCAAGCGTGCTTCTGAAGTAGCACCCAGTTACATTAGTGACACTATTCTAAGTGAATAGCGTCCTTTCAGACAACAGTCAGTCTGAATGAAAAGAAAAAAACTGAAATGTGTGAAACATCATATCATAGAGTCATAGAATGGTTAGAGTTGGAAGGGGCCTTAGAGATCACTGAGTTCCAATTCCCCTGCCATGGGCAGGGACACCTCCCATTACAGCAGGTTGCTCAAAGCCCCATCCAGCCTGGCCTTAAACACTACCCGGGATGGAGCATCCACAGCTTCCCTGGGCAACCTGTTCCAGTGCCTCACCACCCTCACAGGAAAGAATTTCTTTCTAGTATCTAATCTAAATCTCCTCAGCATCAGGTCTTTTCCTCTGGTGATGTTCTCCTATTGGCCTGCACTGCTCCCTAATGGAGAAGTAATCACAACATTCTTTATGGCTGCATAAGTATTTTTATGGGCCAAATCAACATGTTGCAGCTCCACATATTGCAAGTTATAAGACTGTTGCTGGCTAGGAAACAAAATGAAACATGTGGCTTTTATTTTTTATTTTTTTATTATAAATATGAGATATATATAATTCAATTACAATTTTTCTTTTTTCTGCAATCTTTAGTTCTGTATAATGCTCTCAGATATAATAATGGCATATCTGAATGTGTTTCAAAGAAAAGAACAGTTGATAAAACTGTAAAATATTAGGAGAGCTATTCTCAGCCTATTTTGCACTTCAATCACACACACATGTGTGAGGGTCCATGTTGGAATACACCTAACATCCTAACTTACTACTGTGACTGGAAGAAAATAAAAGCAAGGCCATAACATAGCAATACTGCTTCCTGTTATCCTAAATTGCTGAAGTCCTGCCCTTCCTTCCAGCTGGATCTATATTATCTCTTCTCTTACACTAATTTTGGTGTTTGCCTGGTCCTGCACTGAGCCATTTCAATACTCTAATCTGCCAGGCAACTAGTACTGGGTTTTTTTGTTAAAATAGATTTTTTTTTTTTTTGCTGGAGAACGTACTGAAATGATTCAACAGAGTTGGAATGCCACCATAGTTGCTGCAAGTGAATGAGAGGGAATGGCATGGCCACGGGAGCTAGAATTAAATTAGTTTAAGGTGCCATAGAACCAAATCTGATAGCAAGTTATTTCCCCACCCCGTAGCAGTTACTCCACACCTAGGAGGTGGTAAATAAGCCTCATAATGTGTTTTTGGTAAGTATGTTTTCTAATGCTGACATCTTGTGTAGGTCTAATGTATTCCATTGGAATACATTCCATTTCATTAATTCCAAAAGCATAATAAAAAAAATCTTGCAAAGTATTTAAACATTAATTTTTTGGAAGTGAAAAATAAATATTAGATAGGAAGAATTACAGGTTAGATAACAATCTGGAGCCTATGAAAGCGACTTTCAAAATATACTGAAGTAGCACTGCTCTAACTCCTATTAGAGCTGTATAAATAAATTTATCTCCATATTATGGAAAAATTAAAAATACAGAAATTTCTTTTTGCTCCAATTCTAAAAATATCTAGGTTTTTCACAAAAGAGAACAGGGCCCCTTTGGGTCAGTCAGCTTTTGAATTCCTGATTTATTAGCCCTAAGACAATCAAGGTGAATCACTTATCTGAAGCCATTGATTCTGAAAGAGAGGACTGACCTGTGAGCTAGCAAGAAACTTGCTTGGATCATGACAGAACACTGTTTAAAGGATTAGACACTGGGCTGAGAAGATAAAACAATGCATTCTAATTCTGATTGTGACAGACTCCATTCCATCCATGGTGTTGATGAAACATTTTGGTACTAATTTCCCATTCTAGAACTGGATTAGAATTGCTTACCAACCTTCTGAAAATCCAGAAAGGAAAACAGAATTGTGATGAGTTACCTATCACCTTTCATAAAGTCACATTTCAGCTCTCTATAGAATGCACCTGGAAACTTCCTGAGGCTAGAGGCTTCAGCTGGCACAGCAGGTACTGCAGGGCCCTCACCATCTTCCCCAAATGAAAAAATGCACAAAACCCCATCCTGTGGCTATCTTCAATAGCCAATTATTTGACTACACATGATGACACAGAATAGGAACACTAACATCAACAGCTAAAGAGGAAAGGAGAGAAATGGTGGATTCCTCATTATGTCCATTACCTGTCCTCATTTGCCACAGATTGAATAAACACTACAATTCTATGTCCAGACCCCAGATGTCCTGCAGTCCTGTGTATGATTGCCCACCCATATTTTAAGTCTGAACAACCAAGTGCTAGAACTGAATGCTGAGCCAGTCCAATAGAAGAAGGCATTATTAAAATTATTTATCTATTTCTATTTATTTTATTTATATATAACTATAAATACATATATTTATATCTATTAAGAAAAGCTGTGAAATCAGAAGGCCCTGAAAAAAATTAAGGAATTGCTTTAAAAGCTGCTGTGTATTTAGTTCACTTCATCAAGCACTTATTAAACACAACAAAGGTAACCTGAACTTGAAAAGAACAAAAACTATGTACATAATCAGCCAAAGCAATTCCATTTTCCTTCTAACTTCATGTGTGATTTGCTTTAAAAAACCAAAATAGTTAGAACGATAGATCTGAATGGGAGATGACACTAACAGCTAGATGTAAAATTATGCCCCCCAACTTCATCTCTTTCTAAGCATAAGGAAATTAACTATTTTTAATTGTCAATTGCTTATGCATCGCTTTATAAAGTAACTTTAGCCACTGTTGTTCCACTTGAGAATTACTGCTGATATATTTATGAAGCATTTACTAGCTGCTTATTTAGGACCTTTTGCTTGTCTTCAATAGAGAGTAAACCTCACTTGTAGGAAATAATTCCTGGTGTGTTATAACAAAAAAACTAAGCTATAAAAATATTTCAAACTCTATTCAAAGGAAAAGGAAACCTTTAATGAAATCTGATGATTTCTAAAGGAAAAATAAAAAATGATATTTCAACCAATATAAGCATAAAAATAAATCCAACTGCCCCAAAGAGTATTTTGTTTCCTTTTCTAATTTGTTTAGGTTCCAGGTCAAGCCACTACGTTTTTGTTATAACTTTGACCATTAAGAGGATTTTAGGTCTCATCTTACTCTTCATGCAGGGGTTAGTAGGCTGCATTTATTAAGTGAATTGCCAACCCTTCTTGGTGAGGAAAACTCAGAAGACAGTTTCATACTTTAGTTTTTGAGACATTAAGCTACAGAAGTGAAGGCCTTTAACTCATGATGAGAAAGTACATTATATGCATGTTTGCTCTGCCTTCAGCAATAAACTGTGAAATCATGTATTTTTGTAATAAACTTGAAAAATCCCAGCATTTATAAATAACAGGATGAATTTTTTAAGATTCCTCCAAAACCAATCTTTACATAAGTTACTTATTTTTCTTTTCTTGAAATTACTTGTGAATGATATAGTATGTTGGAAAGAAAACACTTCTGCTTTAACATAATTAAAACCAACATGCCTGACTTTAAGCATCTGCTGATTTTCACTGAAATCAGTATCTTCCTATGGCCACAACTCACAGGCAAAAATAATATAATATTCTTTTCATTTCATATGAATGAAAGCAGCTTTTTATACTATTATGAACATTATTATCAATAACAGTAGAAATTACTGCCACATGAACTGATGCCACTGTCAAAGAGCTTTTCAACAGGCACTGAGAGGCAGCCATTTGCCACTTGACCATCTCCACCTTTTGCAAAGGACGCCTTACACAATTATTAAACTGCCAGTGACGATATAGAGGACAGACTTGGTGTAGTTGATGTGTCACTACATGCACCTGTAGTTTAACCAGCTTTCAAAAAATGGTCTATCAGAAAGAGTATGTGAAAAGCCTTTTTCTGAGTGGGGTTCTCAGTTGAATTAATGGGTTGTTCTAAGGTTTTTAGGAGAATCTTAAAATCTTGGGAGAATCAGCATTTCTGAAGCTATACATATGTTCTCTATGTAGGAGGGATTCTGCCTTTATCTGTTAAAATTTATCTCCAGATAACACTTGAGTTATGTTCCAGCTTCTTCCTTTACCTTTACCTAGTTAACTGAAAGCCAGCCTAGCACTTCAATTTCTTTATTTGTTATCATTAGAAACAAACATAGAAACCCTACACACACAAAGTCTTCACTTCTGATCCTTCCTTCTAGGCATATATATGCCACTTCACAGTCAAGATCTGGTTTGGAGTGTAAAGTTTAATCTATGCCAGTATTTTTTCTACTAATTGCATTAGTTTTTTCAGATTAAAATCTACTATAAATGATTGTGTAGAGATATTATTGGGACAAAAACGGGAGCAAAAAAGTTTGTTGGCATTTAGAATAGAATTTATGACAGGTTGCAATATCTGTTCTATTATATAGGGTTTGGTTCCTTTCTCTTGGTGCTAATGTTGCTGATGAAGGTATGTCTTAACTTGCTACAGTATCGGTCCTTTATGTAAGGACAACAGATCAATGGCTCTGATGTTAGATTCAAACCAATCCCTCACAAGAGAAACTCTAGTAGGAAAAGAATAGTTGTGGTACGTAGCTGAAAAGGTTTTAACAATCTCCATTTGTCTGCTTTACATATGGGTTAAAAAAATCCTCCTAGAAAAAGTAAATTTTTCCTTGATGCACAAGAGGCAATTTTGTCTCATATCAGAATTCAAAACAGTAGGATGCAAGCAAAACGGAGCTTTCACACGAATACTGACAGTGGCTAGGTTCTGATTGTGGAGGGACAGACGTTTTTCATAAGTCATAATGCCATTCCTTTAATAGCTTTTGTTATTCAAATTGCTTTTCATATTTGCAAATGCAGGATTAATAAACAGAGTTTTGTGCTAACCTATATTCTACATGTTTGGTTTTTTTGTTGTTGTTTTTGGTTTTCTATTTTCATGGCTCTGATGTATAGGGTAAGCAAATTTCTAG
>VZTM01000513.1:0-63444 GCA_013400555.1 Jacana jacana | reverse complement strand
GGGGGGGGGGGGGGCAGCTGGAGGGGAGGAATGGGGCTGAGCCCAGGCCTTGGCAGGTGTTGCCTCTCTGTAGGGTGTCCTTGGGTGAATGCTGAGGATGGGGTATTCCAGGTAGTAAGGAAAGAGCAGGAGGAAGAAAGGACTCCTTGGGTGTGTAGCTGGCGGTCCTGGAGCCGTGGAGGCACAGCAGGTAAAGTGGGAAGAGGGAGCTCACTAGGGTCTAGTGAGGGGCTGGAGGAGGGCAGGCCTGAGTAAGGTCATTCATTCCTGTCTCATTTTAGGAAGAACAGGATCAGGTTTGGAAGGGTTCTTGGGTTGTGTGTGTGTTTCAGCCTTGCTGTGTTGCATTAATGTAAGGGCTCAGGGGCATTTATTATGTTGGGGTTTTTTTTCAGTAGTGTCAGCTTTGTGTTGCTCTGGTCCTGTTCTGTTAGGCTGCAAATCTTACTCTTCTCACCTTTTTCATCGCATCAGTGTGTCTCTGCCCTCTGTTAATCCAGCAACTGTCCCTCTCCAAGGGCTGTCTTGCTGTGCTCTTAGTCTCTCTAAACAGTGTGAACCTGCCAGGTGCATCTGTTGCCAGCACATGAAGTCCTGCAGATTTTGCTGTTGTTTGTTTTCTGGTTTTAGTACCAGTGAGGGCATCGGGATGAAGAATTTAGGTGTGTTGGGGTGGCTGCCCGCTGTAGGCTGTGGAGGCTGTTCAAAGACATTAAACCTTGCAGGAATGAATTTGTGTCTTATCAGCAGTATGCAAGAACCCTTGGGCAGGACAGAGGATGTACCTAGAAAATGTACAACAAAGCATTCTTATTTGTTCGTTCAGCACGGAGTTATCACATTGTCCCGATAGTTTAGCATTATTTTATGGACACAGGCTAATAAAATGGTATTCATTCTTTCCTTGTAGTCTTCTGCAGACAAGAGTCCTCCTGGATGTGTCTGTATTTCGTGAATGGTTTGCAGAATGGCACTGGTTAATCATTTTGATAGGCCGTGATCCTGGAAAAATGCTTATATAGAAATGTATATACCTTTTAAATATAGGCTAGATTGTATTATAAAGGCACCACTAAGGTAGGCCTGATGGGGAAATAAATCTATTTATTACATTCATGGCTGCTCTTTGGATTTTCTTGCCAGTAGATAAAGCAATGTGCAAAACTGGGCTGAAATGTAAAGAAGCAGTGAGCTTTGTATGGCTAAAATTAAACTATACCGCTAGGGAAAGCATTAAGGCTACACTTTTGTCTCAAGGCCCTTAGCTAGCTATAAAACAAACTTCTGTTCTCTTTCACACACTGTTTTTTATGTTCCCCTGGTGTATTCTTTCCAACCACTGTCAGAGGGTGTATTGGTGGGCTGCTGGTGTGATTGAGGTAGACCTTGTACCAAAGGCCTGGTGTGTGAGCTGCGCTGAACAGATAAGGCTCAGGTTCCTGGCTGAAAAACTTACTAAATCTGTGAACCATTACTGCAGCCTTTTAACCAGTCATGGTTCTCCAAGCAGTTCCCAGTCTGGATTTTCTTGCACTGTTGACAGTGCTTTGCATGGCTCTATGCAGCAGTGTCAGTAGTTACCATGGTGGTAGTGCTGTAACTCACACTTGTACTTGTGAGTATAAAATTGGAGCTACTTTGCAGTTGATTTCTCTGCATATATTACAGGGGTGTTTGACACACGCTCAGCTACTGATGTGTGATGAGTGCAACTACTTGAGCACCTCTTTGGCATATAAATACACCTGTAAAGTTTAGAATATCCTGTACTGTACTTCATTTATAGCCATACACCGGTAACTGTGTAACAGTCAAACGTAAAATGTAATTTCTTTTGTTGTCTTTTTCAAAAACAAGCCACTTCCCAACTGAGGACGGTTCTCCAGTGTGTGCTTGTATCTGCCTGAGTCTTGTTGTGAGGCTACATGTCCTAGAAACAGAGCCAGAGCGGGTGTACCTCTCCGAGCATACTCCTTGCATTGACAGTGTATTCACTCTGAAGCCTAATGATGACAGTCCAGAGCCGAGCTCTTTGAGGCAGTAACGTAAATTTCCACTTTGTGTCAGTTGTATACATGAAAATATTTGTGTTTTCAGTAACACACCAGAGTAAAGAGACAAGACAACCCTAAAATTAACCACAGAGAGAAGTGGATTGTTGTGGTCTTTCATTTCAGCCGTTTTCTACCTTCAAATGGGAGCAGAGCAGGATGTAAGATAAAGCCCAAGGTGGATGTGGCACTCGGATCTGTTGAGAGCTGGTATCTTGCTCTTGCACTGCTTTGGGCTGACTCAGTTGTAGATTAGTCTTGAGAACGTTGTGATTAGTGCAAGCATCCAGAGGGCCTGTCCTGAGAGTGGAGTGGCTTTTGTGGGTGGTAGTGAACTTGGGAGCATGGGGGGATTAACCAGATGTAGTTGTGTAAGACTGGCATGGCTGTTTGGGCTGTTGTCCTTTTATCATTGCAACTGTTTGGGGTAAACAATGCCTGTGAATTGCTTCTTTGGCAGGAGGAGGATTGCAGTCGCTTTCATGTTGCCTATAAATAGGAGATCTCTGATCTCTGCAGAGGGAGCAGAATTAAAGCCTCTTTCACCCTGGCTGGTGGCCTGATCTACCTTGATTAACACCTGATAGTCCATTTTAAATGGTAACCACTTTGACTGTGAAACTGGGAGTGCAGCAGGACACCTGGAAACAGACCAGTAATTCAGAATAACAAGATGTACATTTTGCATGAAACGGCTCTTGTTTGTGAAAACAACCTCCAACAGCTTTTGGACCTGCTGGAAAATGTCAGCTGAAGTATTTAAAGATGCTGACCTTCAGCAAGTTTTATGGGAAGTGGAGCTTGTGGAGAAGAGTGGGAAATTTGGTCTGTGCCCTCAGTGAGGAGACTCTTGCACGGAGTTCAGCTCTTACAAGACTCCAGAGAATCCACACAGGAGTTTGATCCACAACTGCTTCCACAGGGGGAAGAGTTTCTTACAGCACTGCACCCTAGTAAGTGTGAGGGTAGTTTTAAGTGAATCACAAAGCTCTAATCTGTACGAGGTTAGAGAGTTGTACAGGGTGTTTCTTAGGAGAACCATCATGGCTTTTCTTCACCTCTGACCGTGCTCTTTGGCTTTTAGACTCCAACTTGGCAATGGCTGGCTGTTTCTCACGGCCAATGGCAGGTGCTTACTCTCTGCAGCCGTCCTTCAGAGGGTTTTCCTTAGATCTGTGTGTAAGCTCTAGATCTGAAGCCTACCCAGCTTTTGCTTTAGGGTTTCCACAAGCTCTTTCACTTGTTGCAAATCAAATCTCCTTTTGCCCAGCTCCTTACTTGCTGCTGCAAAACATCCTAGTGGTATCAACAATCCTTCCCCTGGGGGAAATGTTTGGGAAAGTATTTGGTATATTTTAATCTGATAGTTCAACCTTTGGAAACAAGAAGCCATTTCCAGATGTGTCCAGCTGATATTTTGGAGATGCTAATCAGTGAGTCTCCCATTTTGGGGGTCCCTGAAGCAATCCAGTAAATGTCAATGCGTTCTGTGCTGTCTGCAGCCCTGTAAAGTCATGTTTATGTATCCAGGAATAATTGGAGAACTTGGTTAGTTGTGGCACAGTGGAAATTTAGGAAGGGTGAGGGTGTTATGCTCTGCCAGACATCCTAATTTTGTCTGAATTGCAGATGTCAACATACAGTGCTTGCAGCTGCTTACTGGCATTGCTGTGCTGAGGAGGAGAAAACACACACACACACACACACCCCAACCAATAATTTGGCCTTCAAGATGAGTACAGGGGCTCTTCCCTACCTGAGTTTAAAGAGCTGTGTTTGGTTGCTTTGGGTTTGTTTTTAAAATCCTGGGGCTGCTCAGAGGAAGGTGTGTGACATGGCTTCTTGTGCAAAGGAGGAGGGACCGTGGGGCTCAGGAGGACGTATGGTGAGAGCAGGGAGTAAATCACGCTCGCAGAGCTATTAGTGCGGATCAGAACGAGTGGAGACGCTTTTCCAGGCCCTTTAAATTCCAGGGCGTGTGACCATGGAAACAGCACTCTGTCACTCCGTGTTCGGTAAATCTTTGAAGAGCTCCTCACAAGCCCAATGAAAGAGGCTTGCCAGCTGGGCAAGGAAGATCTTTAGAACCAATTTCCATCCTTGCTTTTGAAGCAGGATTAAGGAATCATTTCCTAAACGGTATAAATTTCGTGTGTGAATTTCTGTGACTTATTAAATCCTTAAAATGTTTTGCTCAGTGAGCTCTTGCACAGGGATATGTTTCCTTAAAATAGATTTAATTGCACTGAAGTTGAATTTCCCAGCAAGCTTGAGCCCTTCAAATCTTTCTTTGAAAAGACTCTGCCTCTATACTCTGCCTCTATACTCTGCCTCTATACTCTGCCTCTATACTCTGCCTCTATACTCTGCCTCTATACTCTGCCTCTATACTCTGCCTCTACTCTTACCAGTTTTATTTTCCTGTAGCTATCTCAAAGCTCTATATAATTTATGTTAATTTTATGTCCCTCTTGTGTTCTGGGCTAAAAAGAAATGACCAGTTTTTGTAGGTACTGAGAGATGAGAGCCAAGAGGCTGATTTTCCCCATCAGGTGTCTGTCATGGTGTCAACAGCTCCTGGGTCAGAAGAGTTTAAGTGATGCACTTCCACACTGTGATTTTGACTGTTTTATCCTGTTTTGTTCAGCAAACAGCTACAGTTACCTTAAAATGAGTGTTAAAACACGCTGAAATGAGATTATTTTCTTTCTTGATCCTGCTTTCTTATAAGCCTTGGGTATCTCATGTCAGATAGTCTGTACCAATAGAAAAATTCTAAATTTGTCTTTTTTTTTTTATTTGCTCTTTTTAAAGGAGCTTGCTATTATTTGGGAGAACTGAATCCTTCCAGGAAAGATTTAAACTTCAGTTTAGGAAATGCACCTTTAATAGTGGTTTTGGCTTTTGTAAAATTTCACCACAGGTTATCAAGGGCACTTGCTTGAATTTGGGGTAGAGCTTTAACATCTGATCACTTCCCACCCCACCCTGTCGTTTCAAAGATACCCACTGGCGGTGGCTCTGTCACGGCACCGCACTGAGACTCTGCTCAAAATGATTTACAGCCTTTCCATGGAAAATGCTTTGCAAAAAATCAGCACCTTCTGGAGGAAAAAACAACGTCACTGTGCTAATAGTGCTGTGAGAGCAACACAGAGACATGCCATTTGGGCAGGATCTGGATATCTCCTCCCTTTCTGATGCGGTATAAATACCTTCAGTGCCACTGAATGTAATCTGGCTGCAATGCCTGCTGTGCAGAGGGTGCCTCTCACCCATTCTGTGGCAGGGTGAGTATTTGTTTACGTGGAAAGAGTTGGCTGTTTTCAAACAGCAGGCTATGTCTGCACCATTTCTGTCACCTTGCAAAGATCTCTTAACTTTCTGATTGAGGAAACATACTGTTCCCTCCATCCCTTTGATGTAATTAGCAAACACATACCCACTTGTGTACATCTGCAGGCTGGTGGTTGAAAGCCCTGATGGCTCTGGCAGGAGGGAGGGACACAGGGTGACCTGCAGGTTGGGTCTGAATTTCCAGCCTGTGGCAGAGCTCTGGTTTCACAGATCTGCAGGGCGACTGTGTCGGGTCAGCTGGCTGGAGCCCAGTGCTAAATAGCTTGTTTGTGCTGGGCTGGATGTACTTTCCTGCAAGCTCGTCTGCCTGCTCTCTAGATAATTGTGCTTTCTCATCCCATCTTGTGTTTGATAACACTTAGAGCTTCCTCTGGCTTTTGTGCTACGGGAAGTCAGCAGGAATTTTGCCACTGACCTTTGCATCTTTTACTGAAGGGCAGTGTGGGTTTTGTACCTTCTGCCCAGTCTTATCTTGACTGAACTTGCTGCTTACCTGAGGGGGTGTTAGGCAGAACGTGTATTCCCCGGAGACGGGCTGACAGTAAGCTTTGTGCGTGCTTTATCATCGTGTACACGTACCACAAGTGTTTTTATAGAGAGGAGAAGGTTGAATTTGTTCAGGGAAGCTTCTGCTTTTCTTGTATATGAAAAGTGAATTCTCAGTCTGCAGCAGGTTACCAGCATTAGGTAGTGCTGTTTGGCAGCTGCAGTAGGTTGTTAATTCGAGGAAGCTTGGCCGAGGATAAGTTTCATATTTAATGATTTGATGAGGGTCTTCCCAGATACACCTTTGTGTCAGATATCTGGCAGATGTTAGGTACTACTCTGCAAAGCTGATGTTTGATCTGTGGTATTTGATGTCTTTGATGTCAAGGAGGGGAGTTTTCCATACTGAGATCTGTCAGGGTCACGGCAACAGGGTGGGTTTTGTAGCTGATGATTTTTTGCGGGTCTCCCTCCTCATTTCCTCCCTCTGGTCTTCTAAGGAGCCCTTGCATTGGGATGTTAGTACTGGCTTTCATTTTAATTTTTTTTTTAAGTTTCTTAGAAGTTCAGCATTGACTTCCTGAAAATGAAAGGAGAGAATCTCATTTTCTGCTTCAAAGCTGCCTGTAAGATCTCGGGATTGCTTTGTTTTCAGGGTGTTCTGTAAGCAATCAAAGGCGTTTGAGTGTACAACAGGCCCATCTCGGTCTGATCTGCTTTCAAGTGTAACCATATTTGTACATGCTGATGCCTGTTTTATGTCTCCATTTCATTCTTTTTAAAGTCTGTGACCTTTTCTTTAGGATCCTAATAAGCAGTTTTCCCTGCTGGATACCTCAGTGGGAGTAGATAATTACTACATACAATCATGATTTGATCTAAATGGGCATACAGTCCCAGCTGGAATGAGTGCATCTTCCACGTTTCACATTCTTTCCTGTCTACGAGTGGAGCATCTGTAACTTTGCTGTGTTTGTGTGTTCCTTATGGTGTGTTTGTTGCAGGCATTGATTGTAAAGTGTGTCAGATTGCCAGACTCCAGCGAAATTACATCTAGTTTTCTGTTTTCTCTTCAAAGCAGAAATAAGGTTCTTGGCATAACGTGGCAGCTTGCAAGCATGCACCTAATAAGATCTCATTGCTGCTCAAGCAGTAGGCAGCGTGATCCTGGGTAGCAAACACCTTTGTGCCAGAGCTGACATTGTGGTCTGTGTCATTGCAGAATACGGTGTCTGTGAAAACCTGCGGAAACTGGAGATCACGGGAGTGTCCTGTCGAGATGTTTATGCCAAACGTAAGTGACAAAGCTGATACAGATCTGTATGTCCTTGCTTAGTACTGATTTTGGAAGCATATACATGTTGAATATTTATTAAACTTTGATGGCATAAGTTATTCAGACTTACTTGCTGATGGCAGGGCTTGAAGCTGACACGTTTGGATTTTTATTTAATACTAAGCAGATGCCAAGAATTGTGGTGTCTATGCTCCCCAATCCTGTGGTGGGAAAAGAACATGTAATTTAACTTTGTAATGAAGTGCAGTGAGGGATTTTCATCCTTTCCTGATTTGCTGTTTCCATATCTTGCTAGGGAATGGACTGATAGTTTTGCATAGCCCTAATGCAGCTGAGTGTCTCTCTCAGTGAAAGGGCTCTGTTAGACACTGATAGTGGGAAAGTGCTGTAGGTAAGGGGATGTGCCACCTTCCAGGCTGGTCCTGAAGGAGGAGAGCCTGGCAGGGCTTTTTGGGTATGGGACCCCAACTCTTCAGACCCTCTGTGCCTTCTGTGAGGTAGAGGCACATAGAGAGCCTTGCAAAGTCCCTGAGAGCTCCCATACCAGCACTGCCACGCTGTGTTGTCTAGGTTCCCCACCAGAAATTTTCTAAGGGACCTTAGGAAAAAGCCCCACCTGCAGCACTTGGAATTGTGGCTTCTGGCTGTTCAAACACAGTCGTGTTTTATGAAACAGAAGCAGAGAAGTCAGTTGTGAGAGGTCTCTATAGGCTTTGCAGACCCAAAATCTAGCTCAGCTTCTACACGTACTGTATTTGCCAAAACTTGAAGTACTGATAACCTCAAGCATTGATCTTAAGGCCGGAAAGAAGGCCAGGTAGAAGGGTTTTAATCCCATCTTTAATAGATTTGCTGAGCATTCACACTTATATGGAAACGAACGTGGATGATCTGAAAAAACATTTAATCACTTGGTGTCCCTCCTTTCCTATTTGCACACTAGGAATGGAGCTGCCTAATGTTCCTGGGTGGGAGGGCTGAGTGATGCTGAGCCAGCACTTCGAGGTCCCCAGTGAAGTCTCATTAGCACTTGAGGCCTCCCTTACTTCCCATTCAATCTGGTATCTCTGTATGACGCTGGTGTGGTGACAGCCATACAGCACGTACCATATCCAATCTTAATTCTGCACTGCCAGTCTCAAATGGCAGCACGTCTTGTCATGACCTGTAACCTCTTTCAGTGGTTGTAGTTTCATGCTTCAGACATATTAAAGTGATGTTTTCATGCTCTTTTTTATACACAAGTTCTATGTAAAAATGGCCTTACTGGCTTGGAAAACTGTTTGCTTTCTAGCCCAGTATTGTACCTCACAGCCATGGCTGTGAGCAGTCACCCAGGGAAAACCAAGAAGAGGGCAAACCTATGCAATACTTCCCTAAGTGCTCTCCTGGTTTCTGACTGTTTCCATGTTGGGGGATATCCAGAGTCTAACAAAGTTTCTTGATTTATTAGCCCTCGATAGATCTGTCTTACATGTAGGTTTCCAGCCTTTCTTTGCACCAAAGTGTTTTTTTGTCTGAATCCACAGCATCTGTTGGCAAAGTGTCGCACTTGACACGTGAGAACCACCCTTGGTGTAGACTTTACTGCCCTTCTGGATAAGGGCTGTGTCCGTATCCGTTCAGCAATCCGAACTAGCAATGGTTCCTCTGAAGCCAGAGTGCTGGGCAGCTGTTTCTGGCTTTCAGGGATGCACCATCTCAGCCTCCTGCCCAGAGTCAGCTGTTCGTTGCAGACACTTTGTGGAGCAGTTTCCTGGTGGTGTGACCCCGTTTTCTCTACTGTCCCATAATCCTCTTTAATTGCAGAAGAGTTAATTTGGGGCTACTGGCAGGACACACATGCGCTTTTCTGTCCCCTGAATGTGCTTCTATATTGAAGTAGTGTGGCAAATCATAGAATAGTGCAGGCTGGAAGGGACCTCAAGGGTCATCTAGTCCAAACTCCCCGCAGTCAGCAGGGACACCCCCAACTAGATCAGGTTGCCCAGGGTCTCCTCCAGCCTCACCTTGAATATCTCCAGGGAAGGAGCCTCAACCACCTCCCTGGGCAACCTGTTCCAGTGGTCTACCACCCTCAGAGTAAAGAACCTATTCCTAATATCCAATCTAAATCTGTTCTTCTCCAGCTTGAAGCCATTACCCCTCATCCTGTCACTGTAGGTGTTTGTAACCAGACCCTCCCCAGCCTTCCTGTAGGCCCCCTACAGGTGCTGGAAGGCTGTTTTTAGATTTCCCCAGAGCCTTCTCTTCTCCAGAGTGATGGAGAACTGAGCTTAAGCACTAGAACGCATAATTAATCCAAAGCTGGGCCTGCTGTCCATGTAGTTACGTGGCCTTAGTGGTCTTACTGGGACAGTGGTGCTCATCACAGTCACACCACAGAGTTTGAGGAGGACCTCGATTCCACTTTGAATTCACTGGATGCTGTTTGTAAATAAATATTGTCTGTGGGAATCTTGAATGTGCCAAGTCCTGTGTGTGTGAGTAATCCTGCTAACTGGGTATACCCGAGACTGGGACTGATGGAAACAAGTGATGCATCACGACTGGACGTAAAGTCAGAGGGGAGTTTGACTTCCCTGCGTGGTTGGTGCCGATTCATCGCGCTGTTACGTGCTGGTTACAGTGGAGCAGAGTTTGCTGGTACTTACCCTGCTGTGTCTGTTCAGGTATAAACCCACGAGTGAAGTCGGGGCGTTTTATGAAAATCCTTCCCGACTACGAGCACATGGAGTACAGAGATGTTTACACCTGCCGTACGTACCTCCTGCTGGTTGATGCTTCCTGCACTAAGCACACAAAAGATGCTGCATGGAGTGTGACATTGCTTTAAGCAAATAAGTTTGGGGTGGACCTTGGGGACAGTATGGTGGGTGCCAGTTGGTCAGTTCTCTCTGGTGTGTGAGTGGAGCACTAGGACCCCTTGGAGTGAGCAGGGCAGGCAGTGAGGTACCTTGATCTCCTTTATGAAGTGCCTTGATTTAGAAAATAGCCCCGACTGGGTGCAAAACCGAGGGTCTCTATTCACTTGCTCTGCTCTTTATGGAGTGCTCCTCTCTTAGAAGGAAGCATTCATACAACCTGGTGAAGGCTCCCAAAAGCAACTTTATATAAGCTCTGGACTGGTAAAAAGCTTTGTCTTGATCCAGGTGAGCTGCATTCAGATCCATAGCCCTTCCCAGTGAAAAAAGCTGAGGGTGCCCATACTAATTCCCTCCCTGCACAGTGAATCCTTTTAGCCATGATCTCCCTCTCTAGGAAACATTCTGCTGTTTCAGAGGTGGTGATTTGCCTTCCTCAGTCAAATATCTGCTCTGGGTAAACTGTTCTTTCCCTTCTGTGTCGAGGGAAGAATAGTAAAACATTGGGAGTTCAACGCTCACTGATCTGCTGGGGCAAAGTACTGATTAGTTTACATCAATTAATGAAGCGAGTACTGCTTGGTGTTTGGAGGGGGTGTTGAGGTGTCTCTAATGGTCCTTTGGGTCTGCAGAATTTTGCAGACTCGAGTTACTAACTCACTGGTGCTTGGAATGTAGATTTTCACACACTGAGTAGAGCTGACGCTGTGGGCATACCTGTGCTAACGACAGCAGTCCAGCATGGGCCACGCAGAGAGGAACGGTGTCTTTAACGTGAGTTGTGAGAGACAAGCAGCAGTGATGCTACAGCAGGAATCAGTAGAAAATTTTAGGCTTGGCAGTCCTGGTGCTGCCTGTTGAACCAGCCTTGTTCTGGAGCTGGATGGGATGGAGAGGAGTGTCCAGGCTGCCCTGAAGGATGAGGGAATTCTTTGTAGATTGCTACTTGGGTGTTTGCTCCAAATGTGCCTTTTGTGGTGGCTCTGAAATAGTGTTTTGTGCTATTTCTTCGCTGTGAATTCATTATCTGCAGCCCCAAACTTCTGATGTCTCGTGCCCCTTTTCTCTAGGGGTGTGTTCCATTACTTGGGGAAGAGCCAGTGTGGTTTTAAGACGCAATTGCCTGTTTGCCCCCTTTCCCCCTCCTGTGTTTTAAGACCATATTGCAGGGATGTATCATGTGAGTGCTCCCTAATTCCTATTGATGCAGCGTTAGCCAGGTCAGCCAACATCGCTTCCTCCAGGATTTTAAGCTAACCTGGCTGACACTTAGCTCTTTCCTTTAGCAGGTCAGTTATCATCAGCTGGGGGGCAGCAACTCCTCATGTTGTTCCAACTTATTTTGCTTATGGCTGTCTTGCTGCATCCCAGTATTACAAGAGAGTTGTAGTGGATCAGATCTTCTCCACTCAAAGTGAGCTACAGCTGTTTTAAAGGATGCAGGTTTCACCAAAACCTCCCACATTAGGTTTTTGCATTTCACTCTGTGCTGTCCAAGCCAGACACAGGTAATGAAATGAGGTTTTGTTTAAACAGTAACATCTGAAAGCATCTCCTCTCCTCTGGTTTTAATAACCCGTTCTTTCCCAGCCAGCCTTCTGTTGATGGGAGCTTGGGCACTCACTGCTTTTCCTAGCCCATCCCCAGCTGGGTTCAAGCTGCTTTTCCATCTGAGAAGTGTGCAGGGCTGCTTGTGACAGCGTGGGAAATGCTCAGGCTGGGTGGAGGTTGTACTGAAGCGTCCAGTCAATGTAGTTTTGCCCCATTTGGCAGGACGTGGGTTCAGAAATTTGGACAGCAAGAGGCTTCTTTAGGGTTGAGAAAATAGGCAATGAGCATAGCAAAGGAAAACGTTGGAGGAAGACCCAAATGCTATTTTCTTTCGAGGAGCAGAGAGGAAAACAACTCTCAGATCCACCCAATCTCCTGCCAGAGCTGGAATTCATCATGTTTCCCCTGCAATTAATATAGCTGCTGGCTTGCTGGAGCCTGAAAACGGAGCTGTGCTTTTTGGTTCAAGACTTGTTTGGACCTTTGGCCAAGTACCAGCTTTTTTGCCAGTTAAGTCCTCTCCTGAAAGAAGAGAAGGGGAAGGAGGCCACAGCACTCAGGGCAAGTGAGGAAGACAACTAGCTTGTTAAGGTGTCCCTGCCCTGGATGTTGTTGTGCTGGGAGGGTGAGGCCAGTGGGAGCACTGCTGGTGTTACAGCTTTTTCCCAGCAGCTCATCTGGATACTTCTGTGATGCCAAGCAGCTGGATTTTTTTAAAAAAATATATAAAAAAGAAGAGCTGCCCTTGGTAGAGGTGTAGACTAAGCACAGGAGCATCTGTCCAGTGGGTAGGGTTCCTCTGGAGGTCAGTGGAATTCTTTTGGCCTCCTTCCTTCTTTGCAATACCAGGTTTCTGGGTGGTTGGGGCAGATGGTGAAGCAGGCTCTGTTGGTGACTCAGCCTGGACTGCCGTGGCTCCTGGCGAATGGAGCTGCAGCTGGAGCCGGCTGTTTGCTCAAAGTGAGCACCCGAGGTGCCCTCCATAGATGCGTGTCTTGGGGTGGAAGGGCTTGCCTTGTCAAGCAGACACTTTTCTCACTGTTGAAAAGTCTGTTGGTCTTAGTTACAGCTCTTGGAGAGCTTCAGACAGGAGCTGGGGGAGAAGCAGGGACATTCTCAGCACTTTTGGACAGCCTAGTATCAGGTTTTCTGTCCTAAAAATAATAAAAAAAGCAACACCCTGTTTTTTTATCAGCTCCCTGCCAGGCAGGGTAGAAGGCAGACTGTGGAGGGTGGCTTATGTGCATACCATTTATTAATGTGGAATTACTGCACTGAGACAAGAAGACGGGGAATGTGGTTTGCCTGCTTGCCTTAGTGCTGTTTGTGCTGCACTCGGTTCACTGGGTGAAACCAGGCCATCAATCTTAAATTGGTTACAGCACTGGAAAAAAGACTCCTCCAGGCTAGTTGGCAGCAGCTCTGGACAGCCCTCCCTGCTCTCCTAAACCTCTGTGGAAGTTTTGGTGTAATGAAAACACTCCTACAGTTCTTGCTCTCTTAAGTAGTTAATGGAACAAAGATGCTGTAACAGCTGCACTGAAAGACAGTTCTTCCTATAAATTGATACAAAGCAAAAACCATTATTTGGGACACTCCTGTAGCCTTCTGAGTGGGCTGTGAACATCATTGTAAGGCAAGTGTAAGTGCCACCGTGAAAATAATCTCCATCCTCCTTTTTCTGCCCAAAATGTCAGATTGTGTGTAATAACTTCATGTGAAGGTAACTGGTCATGTCAGGAAATTGTATGGACAGAATTTGTGGCTGAACCTGTCAAGGACTGGAGACAGTAGCATCTCTCAACCTCCCTCAAGAGAGGAGGTTTGTTAAGATCATTCTGTAATAGGTGTTCTCTCCTGCTTGTTGAAAATGTTCCTACTTGTCCTTTCAGTTCCGGTGCGATTGAAAGCGCACCCAGGTTCGAGATGAGACGTGGGGAAGCTTCACCCGCTCCTGCAGGCTTTGAGAGAGACTTGGAAGAAGCAGCTTTTGGGCACTGCTCAGATGCAGCCGCTTACTTGAGGCCATTTCTGAGGCCATCACTGCCCTGGTAATACCACCAGATGTTCTGTGCTGGCATGGTTTGTGCACTTTGCCTGTGCGCTCTCAGTGGCTATTTTTAAGGATGCTTAACTCTGGAGACAAGTTTGTCTGTACAAGGTGGGGAAAGCATTTCAAAATATTCAAGTTTCCCAGTTCCTTACTGCTTGTGGGCCCTTTTTTTGTTCCCCTGTTGCTTTGCAGTCTGACACAAAAGTACATTTTTGGTAACTGGAGATGGCAGATACTATATTTGTTTTTAGCTCTGGGTATATCATGTGATCTGCATTAACAGGGCCGTGTTGCAAAAGTTTTCTGAGAATTCCTGGCAAGGTAATCTGGTTGTTTAAAATCCTGGAAAACAGCTCCTGCCCTGCTGAGCCGGGAGTAGGGCTACAGAGAAAACCATAAATCTGTCTGAACTTGTGGGAGGCCTCAGGTCAGAACTGCCTGGCTCTGTGGTTGGATGTAACCAGTTTTCTTTAGGAAAGGCAGTTGTGGGTGATATTGGTCAGTGTTGTGGGTAGACTGGTAGCAGTCTTCCATTTATTTTCTTTCCCAATTCCTTAGCTTGCTGTACTCACTTCAGTGTCTCACTCTTCCCTAGTGCTGCACCGGTACCGACACATCCTGGGGTTATGGCAGCCAGACATTGGACCCTATGGGGGACTGCTCAACGTGGTGGTGAGTACCTCACCCTGGGGGCTGTGGTGTTCAGGACTAACCAGTCTTTTGTGTACCACTTTCTAGACCTGGTTGCCATCTCCAGGCTATTAAGAAGTCTGAGTAGTCAACTCTCAAGCAAGTGATGGGGACCCACAAGTTGCTTCTTGGATCTTTTTATCCTCATCACCTTCCTCCTGACAGTCCTTTTGTTTTTCAGCTGTACTTCAAACAGCCATGGGAGCCCACAGAAAGCATGAGCAATGTTTCAGGGAAAGGCTTGATTTATAGGTTAGTGCTGATATTCCAGTGGCTGCCACAGGAGTTGATTCCTTGTGCATCAAGTACAGCAGAGGTTTCAGCACTGGCCCATTGCTTACTGCTTTATCTTGGCATACAAAGGGCTTTGCACTGGAGATGACGCACCTCTCCCTCCTGTAGTCTGCACTGCTTTTCACTAGCTGTGTCCAAGACCAGTGCATCAGATGTTGGGATACTGGTGCGTGACTGATGTAAGACCTGTGGAGTCTGGCAGCTCTTGTGCTACTGGGGAGAGCAGTTAATGAGCAACACTTGACTCTGTGTTGGTGAGAGCTGGGCCAGAAGTTTGATTGAAACCCTTGTTCTTTGCACCGAGGTTCAACAGCTGACAATTTGAAGCGTTAATAAATCATGAGGCCTTTGAGCTTTGCAAGATTCAGTTCCATGAGCTGGTGTAAGAGTGCGTCCAAGTGCCCCAATACTTACATGCTATTGTGACCTTAGAAAGACAAGTGTGTCCCTGGTGCTGCTCTGCTTTTGTCTCAGATCCTTCTGTTTAGAAAATATCCTTTCTCTGGAATTACAGGGCTCGAGGGGAAGGGTTCTGTTAGGCATGCAGGAGGAGGGCTGGCACTTGCACCTCTCCAGCAGAGGCGATTCTTGCTTCCTGTGCTGTCTGTGAGTAATAGAGCCAAGTAATTCCTTGTCCACAAGGCGCAGATAATCATGAGAAGCAGATTTCGGCTGTTGGAGTATCTGCCAGCACGAGCTCTCAAACCAATTAGAGTTTGACTAGCTGTGTGGTCTCTCCAGTGCAGTCTTTCCCTCTGGATCCTGCACACCAAGCATCCGTCACAAAGTCGTTTGCAGTAATAAAGGCCTGATCATTTTCCAGTGGTGCAGAAAGCCTTGTAAAGAAACCTTCTCCCTCTTCACCAAGGGTGTGCTGTGAGTGCATATGGTCTGGTTTAATTGCTGGAAAGCAGTTTGGAAACGCAGCAAGCTGTTCTACAGCTCCTGCCCTGTTGCAGAGTAGGCCCCAGGATTGTTTGCTGCAAACTCAACAGGAAGCGTGCGAGGCTGATCTCCTGTCCTTGTCTCCTGTCTCTCTGCAGGTAGATGGTTTGTTCATCATTGGGTGGATGTACTTGCCACCTCATGACCCTCATGTTGATGATCCCATGAGATTCAAACCTCTCTTCAGGATTCATCTCATGGAGAGGAAATGTGCAACAGTTGAGTGTATGTATGGCCATAAAGGACCTCATAATGGCCACATCCAGGTGAGCTCCTCTAGTGCTTTCAACATCTGTCCTAGGTGCAGCATGTGTGCACATTGGCTCTGGAAAGGGATTCATCAACAATTTTATCATTTCTCTGTGTGAGAATTCTATTTAAGGGATGTGGCTTTCACCACACCACCACTTGTATGTGTGGGTGCCAGCTTTACGCTCATTATGTGTCTGACAAGTTGTGTGGGCCGTTCCCCGCTCTGAATTTGTTCCCTGGCAGTAGTACAGCAGGGCTGTTATACTGTCTTCTGTTGGGTGGAAACAGGGTGGGAGCACCAGTATGTGTATAGCCTGGGGGAAATGACATGCAAAATGGCCTTGTGCAGATGGTGAATGTGTCTAAGCAGACACACAGATCTGCTGTATTTTACAGCTCTCTAAGGTGAGACCTTGAGGGGGTGACGTAGCATCTATTCAAGGTACATTGGATGCTTTGAAAAGTTTCCTGAGAGGTTGTTTCCTCTTCTCTGAAGAAGGAAGCTCGATCAGAGAAGCAACTTAAAACCAGTGTCTTGCACTGGGGTTCTATTTATTGCTCTTAGTCCTCTGTTCTGTAGCTGATGCACTCGGCATCGCTCAGTATTGTCTCTGTTGTACCAAATTCAGTACTGCTTGTTGTGTAAAAGCATTTGCTCTGAGCAGTCTTAATTATGGCATCTGAGGCATCTCTAATCAGGTCTGTAACCTGCTAAATTCCCCTCCATGGTAACTGCAGATTGTAAAGAAGGATGAGTTCTCCACGAAGTGCAACCAGACAGATCACCATCGGATGTCAGGGGGAAGGCAAGAGGTAAGAATGCTTTGCTAACAGTCTGGATTAAGGCAGGATGTATGTCCCCTTTCTGAAGATAAAGCTTCTAAACTCTTGGCTGATGTTGGAGCCTGGGAGGTGGTCTTCTACCTTCTCAATTCTATCTGAACACACACAAAAACTGGTAGCCTCTGGCTGATTTACTATGATTTTTTTTTTTCAAGTGAGTAAAATTGATCTGTGACTTGAATCAAAACTTAAAGTGGCCACATTTGAGGAATTGCATTTGAGGAATCTTGGGGAGCCTCTTCTGTAGTTGCCAAGGTGTGGTTTATGGGATCAATTTAGTGTTAGACCTGCAGTATGACTAGGTGGAGACCCGGTGCCTTACCTCAGTGTGCAGCAGAGTGTTGGCAGGCTCTTAATGTTCGTCCTTGTTGAGCAAAAAGCTGCTTTAGGCCATTCTCTGTGGCAAGGTGCTCTTTGGGCCCCAGCATGCTTTTTTTCCTCTGCTGTGACACCATTCCTCTTTGATAGCAGGTCTGTCCAAAGACAGCCACGTGCTTTGTGCTCCATGCAGCACTCTCCAGACACTGATCTCTGTGGTGTTGCTGTCTGTATAATTAAGATCTTTCAGGCACAGGTCTAATGTTGAAGACCAGCTGCCTTTGAATACCTGCTTGTCAGTAGGGTTCCTTTCATAGAATCACAGGATGATTTGGGCTGGAAGGGACTATAAAGATCATTGAGTTCCATCCCCCCCTGCCATGGGCAGAGACACCTCCCACCAGACCAAGTTGCTCAAAGCCCCATCCAGCCTGGCCTTGAATCCTTCCAGGGATGGGAAATCCACAGCTTCTCTGGGCAACCTGTTACACTGCCTCATCACCCTCACAGTAAAGAATTTCTTTCTAGTATATAATCTAAATCTCTTCCAGTTTAAAACCATTACCCCTTGTCCTATTGCTACAATCCCGGACAAAGTGTCCTTCTCCAGCTATCGTGTAGGCTCCCTTCGGGTACTGGAAGGCTGCTATTAGGTCTCCCTGGAGCCTTCTCTTCTCTGAACAACCCCAGTGCTCTCAGCCTATCCTCACAGGAGAGGTGTTCCAGCCTTCTGATCATTTTTGTGGCCTTCTGCTGGACGCATTCTAACAGGTCCATGTCCTCCCTGTGTTGAGGACTCCAAAGCTGGGCATGGTACTCCAGGTGGGGTCTCACAAGAACAGAAGAGAGGGGTAGAATCACCTCCCACCTTTCACAACCACCTTTCTACTGCTTGTCATCTTGGTGGAGGGGTTAAAAGCTTCATTTGGTTGGTTATCCCATGTCTGTCAGCTGAATCCAGATTCCTGACTCAAGCTACACGTTTTAAGGTGCAGGTATAAACGTCAGGATGAAAACCAGCTAATACCTGTTCCAGGTAGTTTGCTGCCAGCTAGTTAAACATGACAAATCTCAAACTTCAGTTGCTTCTAACAAATGCTTTAAAATGTCTGTCTGTTAATGGGAAGCAGCTGGGTGAAAGGTTTAGTTAAGTGTTTTCTGGTTCTGTAGCAGATGAGAAATGCTTTAATGCTTTCAAAGCACCGCGTTAAGGGTGCGTGGCATTATGGTAATTGGAGGATCTGGCTTTAGAAGATAAAGCAAGCAGGTTTGGAATATCACTTGGTAGGCTGCTGTCTTAGTGTAAGCTGTTATCATGCTAACTCATGGTAGGGTATTAACTTGTCAGAGCTGGTGTAGGAATACTTCAGGAGATGTTTTCAAAGCACTCTTTGGATTTAGATTCATCAGTATTAAATCAGCAGGATTTGACATCTTAAATCTTCAGTGCCTTTCAAAAAGCTTCCCCTTTTATGTTTAACGTGCCAGGATGGGGCAGAGGAGTCAGCTTATGGGCACACAAATGAGTTATTGTACGGTAGGTCAGGACGTGAAGAAGTAGGAGATCAGCAACTGTGTGGTAAGTGGTGATGCTTATGCTTTTCCTCTGAGGAGGTGTATTGCTTCTACCCGTGATTTATTTGAATGGGAGCCCTGTTTATTGTGTGGCAGGTATTGGGCAGTTATCATTTTTACAGCTATTACTATTTCCAAGCCTGTTGTGTAGCAACATGTACTTGTTCCCCAAATGCAGCCACAGTTCTCTGTCTTTGGCAGAGCGTATGCCGTGGCTCTGCTGGTGAAGTCATGTTGGAGCACACTGCTGTCACAAATGAAATGCCTTTATCTTCCCCCTTTTCTCTTCTCTTTGTGCTGCAGGAATTCCGGACGTGGCTAAGGGAAGAGTGGGGTCGGACTCTGGAAGACATCTTCCATGAACACATGCAAGAGCTCATCTTGATGAAGTTCATCTACACCAGCCAATACGAGTAAGGGCACCAGCTCCTTCTAAGTACCAAAGCTGCTGCAGCTCAAGAGCTCAGTGGGTTGTGTGTTCTGAAGATGGGGTGCTTGACAGCCTCTGTAGGCTCTGTGCAGGGATGTGGTGAAGCAGGGTGCTTTCCAGTTTTACTGAGCTGAGATGTAATGACAGTGGTAACAATAAGGTTCCAATTTCTTTACCACAATTAGAATCATAGAATCCTAGAGGTTGGAAGAGACCCTTGGGATCATCAAGTCCAACCGTCAGCCCTACTCTACAAGTTCTCCCCTACACCAGATCCCTCAACACCACATCCAATCTACTCTGAAACACAGTCAGGGATGGGGACTCCACCACCTCCCTGGGCAGCTGATTCCACTGACTGACCACTCTTTCTGGGAAAATCTTTTTCCTAATGTCCAGCCTAACCCTACCCTGCTGCAGCTTGCAGCCATAATTATGCACAATAAGATGGTTTTGAGTCATTTTACTGTGTTTAATTTGAAGACAGAGCCAAATACCCATGATCCCAAGGAGCTGTCTGCTTATTAGTAAGCCATGTGCTTTGTAGTGTGCTAGGCAGAAGTCACACAGCCCCTGAGAACTTGGGGGTTTTTTAGCCATCACTCTAAACTTGTAAGAGCAGCCACATGTTTAAATATGCTTCAGTCTTAGGTTCTGCAGGAATCCCAGGGAGTGAGGAGGTTTACTGTGTCCTTGTTGCAGGCACCTCCTGGTGTGCTAGCAAGGATGGAGGGAGAGCAGTGGCAGGAGGGAGCGCTTCTGTAGGTCCAAAATGGAATTTAAGCTTGTTGGTATTGCTGAAAAGCCAGATCCTGCTTCTCCATGACAGCCCAAAGCTGCCTGGAGGAGCAGACTGCAAACACCTTCCTTAGGTCAAGGGATTTTTTTTTAACCTCTCTTAACCTTCTGGGTTTTTGCACAGCAACTGCTTGACGTACCGACGCATCTACCTCCCTCCTAGCAGGCCTGACGACCTTATAAAGCCAGGTCTCTTCAAAGGAACCTATGGGAGCCACGGGCTGGAGATTGTCATGTTGAGCTTTCATGGAAAGAAAGCAAAGGGGACTAAAATCACTGTGAGTGCATTTGCATTTCTAAACCATTCTCTTCTTGATGTCACAGAAGAATAGGAGAGAGCCCTGGGAGGCGGTCAGTTGTTGCCACCCCAAGCCCTGTTCCTGGTGGGTATTGGTGGTGTGAAATGAATCTTAACACGTGGAGGGTAGCTCAAACCTGCTCTGCAGAGTTTCTCATGATGCCACCTGGTTCCCCCTTCTTTTCCCTCTCCCTTCCAGCTGTTTTCTGTGAGCAGCTGTTAGCAGGTCACTGGAGATCACATGCATGTATCTGAGGAGCGGGTACCAAGTGTTGGCAGGTCTTTGCTGAAGCCAGGCTAGTGAGCTGCTCCCTCTCTGCAGGCAGTGATTCTGATGAAATACAGTTGCAGCTTTGACTTTTTCACCCTTGCAAGTGCAGCCTGGCAGGGAGCTTTTGATTTAAAATTCTGTTTCTGGGAGGGGGAAAAGCAGAGGAGATGGAGACAGCTCAAGGAATCATGAGCAGAGTCCGAGGGTGATTGTAGAATAGGGTGAATTATGTAGAAGCCAGATGATGGATGTGGGGAGGATGCGGGTCTGAACTCTAGCACGCTGCCTCTACAGCTGTGCTGTTGCTTCCTGTCTCTAGGGAGATCCCAACATCCCAGCTGGGCAGCAGACTGTGGAGATTGACCTGGCGCATCCTCTGCAGCTCCCAGACATCGAGAACCTTCGTGATTTCAGTGAGCTCTCTCGCATTGTCCTGGAGGTCCAGGAACAGGTACGTCGGGAGGAGCAGGAGGAGGAGCAACGGCAGGAGGAAGGCAACTGCTCCCAGCAGGCAGCCTCTCAGGCTGCTTCGAAGCCCCTGGAAGTAGAAGGTGCCGAGGGGGAAGAGACTGCAGCTGGGGCAGAGGGGACAACCCAGAACAAGGCACCAGCTTCCCAGCCCTTCGTGCTGCCCATGGGAGTCATATCGAGGAATGAAGACTATCCCCGGACCTGCCGAATTTGGTAACGGGGACCAGTGGTTTTGTAGCCTAGTCATGCCAGTCACTCCTTGAAGTGGAAGGGCTTGTGGGGGTGTCTTTGAGGCCTGTTCTGCATTTTCTTGCCCTTTACCTGCGTGTGGATCTCCCAGCCCCTTGTGCTCACATTTCCTGCCACTGCTGCCCTGTTGTGTGCACCTCTTTGTTGCCACCTTGTCATCTGCCACCCTGCTGCCTTGCTAGATTTTGTCCTGCTACTTCTGAAGCTAGCAACAAGCTGCTTTTTGTGTGTGTTTTGTTTCCCAGAGCTGCCCAGCACATATTTGTAAGTCTATTCAAGCTGCTCCCTTTTCTGTCTGTCAGTTGTGTTCTTTGGGTGTGGGAAAGCAGCGCTCTCTCCCACCCCTCCCTGGCCTCTGGTGCCTTGTTGTCAGCTCTGGAAGGTGCTGAGCACCCTAAGCACTGGGTGCAAGTATGGAGAGAGCCTTGTTGAACGGGACCTGGAGTCAGTGAAGCAGAATGTACTAAATGAAGTGTGGAAAAATTGCCCAAAAGCCGAGGCTTAGGAAGGTGACCTTCAGCCAAACATCTGTGCTCACGGAAAAACCTACCAATAGCTGGTTAATCCCAGAAGGCCCCTGCTGTCACAACCCAGTTGTGTTTGAATAAAACCCTGCTCCACCTGCTGCTTGCTTGGAGGTTAGGCTGACCTTTACTCCTCCCCAGCTCCAGTTAGGTTTTTCTTTTTTTAGATTTTTCTGTCTTTCCCTTCCCCTGGGTTGTTGTGAGGTTTTGCCTCTCCGGGCCACCCTCTCAACACGCCTTTCCTTCTCCGTGAGGATTGCCTGGGCCCGGGCTGATCCTTGAGTTGCAGCAGTAAATCTCCAATGGATTATTGGGCTGAACTACAAAGAAATGAAGCCTTGGTGTGCAGGTGCTAATTAGAATAGCTAAAAGCAGCAACCTCCAAATAGCAATGGAGAGTTTCTTTTCTTAAAACGGCACCAAAGGCGTTGTGTGCTGTGTGATGAGAACTGACTGAATGTAAAACTCCCTGTTCTGTAGCACCTGGCACTGGGTTTGACAAAGGTTTGATCAGTTTCATGGCTGGTTGGTTATTTATTTATTTTACTGTATTCAATATTGGGTAATTATGGCTATTCTCACATCTTTCTTTTTTTCCTATTCTTCTCTCCCTTGCAGTTTTTATGGGACGGGGCTTATTGCTGGCCACGGCTTCACCAGCCCCGAGCGAACACCGGGTGTTTTTGTTCTCTTCGATGATGATCGCTTTGGATTCATCTGGCTGGAGCTGAAATCCTTCAGCCTCTACAGCCGGATCAAGGTCTCCTTCCAGAACGCCGAAGCGCCTTCCCGTGAGGCTTTTGATGAAATGCTGAAGAACATTCAGTTGCTGGCTACTTGATGGGTGACTTGTGATGGACAGGGCTAGGGGTTGCAAAGGCTGCTGCACTCCCCAGCCAGGGCTGGGATGGGGATTCCTTGCTCTTGGTACCTCTGAATAAAAGCATGCACTTTTAATAAAGCCTTTTTACCCCCAAATGTACACATCCCGGTTAAAATATCCATGACTGCCCTTCCCTCCCTGCCACCCTACACTGCTCCCTAGCAGTCCTTGTGACCTGGTCTGTAACATAGCTTTGTATAGCTGAAGGGATCCTGCAGAGGAGGAAAATAGACATTTCTTACTGCAAAAAGAATGTATTGGATCAAAAATGACTCGAGGTCAGAGCTGGATCAGAAGAACATCTAATTGACTGCATGGACACAAGCCCTCTGCTCTGACCGTTAGCAGTCTCCTGTGGAAAGAGCCCTTCTTCATGGAAGGGACTCATTTAAGCCTTTGCTGTGCTGTAGGCTCTTCTTTGCTCCTGGGAGACTTGTTTTACCTTCTTGGAAACCTCTGTGCTCCCCTGCCTGCAGACTGGCTGGCTGCTTAGTGATAAATTGTCAGCAGTGACAGAGCACGTCCTCCTCTCCAGAAACCTTCCTCTGGGTGCAGTGTCATCAGGAGAGGCTGGTGTAATACCTGCATCCTTGGCTTAGTAATGGGAGTGGGTGGTTTCCTTTTGAGAAATTCCCTCAGCTTGGCAGCAAGGGGAGGTTTCCCCACTGTAAATGGCAGTGTGTGGTGTTGCCATGGCTTCTGAAGCTTAGTGGATGTGCTGTCCCTGGGGCTCCAGGTGTGGGTGTCTCCTTGAGCATAGCAGAGGTCATTCTTTTTTTCTTAGGAACTGGAAATAAGTGTAAAGTGCAGAAGCTGGTGCATTCAGAACTGGTTTTATAGCTGAAAGGTTCACCTTGGATTGTTTAAACCAGGCCTGAAAATGTAAAAGAAGGAGAAAAAAAGAAAACTAACTGAAATAAACCCCAAATGCTGAGGCTCCTCAGTCCTGACTGTGATGGGCAGCAGAAGGTACTGATGTGACCCCAGTTATGTGTCATTGTATCGGGTTGCCCTGTGTGGGCTGAAGGAGTGGTGAGGGATTCTCCTGGTATTGCTGTGGCTTGTTCTGGCGCCTTTTATGGTTAGTGCTGACAGGTGGGTGCTGCTGTTCCACTCAGGACCCTTCTGCTCCCTTTCTTGTCGCGCTTGTTTCATCCCAGATGATTGCTGCTTGCACAGAAAGCTCTTGGGATTAATTTCTTTCCGCAATACCTGCATTCTGCGTGGCAGATCTGAGCTTTACTGGGAAGTTTGGGCTTGCAGGCGAGGAAGCAGATTCCCCATAGACTGTCCTATGCAGGAAAACCCTATTCAGTGCTGGTCTGCAGAGTGAGCTTTGCTATAAACCATCAGCATTTGCATCAGCTTGTGTTAATCCTGTGTAGGAAGAGATGATAGGATTTCTTGCATGGAGAGAAGAGAGCTGTTTGTCAGGAAGCTGGTGGTTACAGGCAAAGTGGATCCTGTGGGGCAGTTGCTCTCTGGCTGTGATGATAAACTCCAGGTTTCTTCTCCTCCAGTGTCTAACAGAACTCTGCCTTTATATCCTCTGCAGGTTGTGGTTTGTAAACGTGTCTGTCTGTATGTTGTGGTGGGGAGGATTCAAGACCCTTCAGAGGAAAAGTTTCAGTCACTGCCTAGTTTTCCTGACTGTGAGCAGCTTTTCTTTTCACTCTCAGAAGGGCTTTCTGCCATTTCTGGCTCTCGAGCGTTCCCTCAAGCTGTGTGAGAACCGAGTCTCCAGCAGAGACTTTGAGGAGAAGGTCATGTCACTCACAGGATTAATTCCCGTCTCTTTGGATGTAGTTGCACAAACCTCTGGGAATTTGAAGGTGATTTGGGGCACTCTTTTTTTTCCCTTTGTTTCCTACTGCTTTGTCAGTAGTGGAAAACCTGCCTCCGTGCTAGAGGTGAGGATCTGAAGTGCTGTTACTGTTCCAGTGAACAAGCTATAAAAAGCAGGTTGTCTCTGAGCAGCCTGTTAGAGGTGTTCCTGTCAGCACTGGCAGAGGGAAGAGGTGACTCAGATCTGCCCTCATCACGCAGGGCTGGGCGAGGGGAAGGATGGCAGCTCTCTGAGCTGTGGTGTGTGGGCAGAGGGGTGAGCTGAAGCTAAAATTGGGCATCTAGGCCTTTTGCTGCAGCTGCTGAGCTGTGTGCAGGGGGAGAGCGGGTGTTTAATTCTGCAGACAGAGGTTTCCAGCGTGGTGATGTGGTTTTCAGGGATACCTAAGGACATTAAGAGTCTATTTGGCATTTTGGGGCTGTTTATCTTGGAGCTTGCTGTTAGGCTGGTGTAGCCAGTGTGTTGGCTGCTTTCTATTCTCCCTAGCAGCCTGAAGGGATGAGAGAAGTCCCTTGGGCACCTGGCTCCAATAACTTGTCCCTAAAACCCGCTCTGCCTCAGCTGCAAATGAATCCATAGCTCTGATTGTGGGTTCCTCCTGCCTTTCAGTATCCCTGGAAAAAAAAAATTAATCCTGAAGTCTTACATAGCTGACTTTGCTTTTTTGCTGTTAAAGTAAGAAGGAAAGTCCAGACTGTACTGGCTGCACTGCAAGCACTTGGCTTGAGACCCAAGTCACTCTCTCCCAAGTACAGACGCTGACTCTGTAGCTGGTCTGCTCCCTGGAACCTGCTGTGTTGGGTTGGCTGAGTGTGCATGGGCGGTGTAGGCATGTCCCACTGGGGCTTAAAATGCTTTTAGCATTTGCTACCTGCGGCTTAAATACCTCTTGATATCAGGAGTCTGCCGGGGGGTGCAAACCCATGGGTAGCAGTTGGCAGGAGTGTTTTGCTCGCTGCTCAGCACAGGTCTGCTCTGTCACTTGGACAGGGACCTGCTGGTTGGTTGGTTGTTGACACAGGTTGTGCAGCTGCTGCTCACGCTAAGGTGGTTCTTCTGCTTGTAGCTTGTCCCTTCTGAACCTTTTCAGTGGCAGTGTTAAGGGTCTCCCTCCCAAAGGCGAGACCTGCTTGGCTGCTTGGAGAGAAGGGCTTTGCAGAGGCTTGATGCCCTGCAGGAGGTTTTCACAGCTCAGCTTTGCCCCCTGTAGTAGCATCTCTTTATTTATAGTGCACCTGATTGGCCTCAAAATGTCAGAACGTGCTAGTCCCCGTGAAAGGCAAAACGCCCCGATACACCCTGGGTTTATTCTGTCGAGAGCAAAGGCAATGAAAATAACAAATTTGAACCTTGAGTATTGTGTCCAGATACCTTGANCAGAGAGAGTGGTCAGAGCCTGGAATGGGCTGCCCAGGGAGGTGGTGGAGTCCCCATCCCTGACTGTGTTGAAGAGTAGATTAGATGTGGTGTTGAGGGATCTGGTGTAGGGGAGAACTTGTAGAGTAGGGCTGATGGTTGGACTTGATGATCCCAAGGGTCTCTTCCAACCTCTATGATTCTATGATTCTATTCTATGATTCTAAATTTTGTATTAATCCTTCTCTTCTGCCTTCTCCCCTCCTGCTCCTCAAAGCCTTGGCAGGCTGTTATGGTGTTTCAGAAGAGAATTCCCCCTGATTTGGCTTCGGGGGAGGGAAGCTGTCGAGATGGTGAATTTGCAGAGCCTGGCACGAACGCCGTGGGTGCTCCTGTGCCTTTGCTGGCTCCTTTGTGCTGGCAGAGAAAAGCAGAGTAACGTGACGAGGTGTTACAAGGTGTGTGGCTCTGAAAGCTTCAGCAGAGGGGAACCAAGAGGGGGACGTAGAGGCTGGTGGTTTGGGTGTGGGGAGAGGGAGATGCGGTCGCAGCCCCGGTCCTGCCCTCCCTGGTGGCACAACGTGGGAAGCCACAGCCTTTTGCTATACGTGTTCCTGCTTGGTATGGGCGGTCCCACTCCCCTGCACAGTGTGTCTGGGTGCTTCTTCTCCCCAACTCTGGTTGTCCAGCTCGTTGGGATACTTCTGGGAGCTGTTGACAGGGTCAGCGTGTGGCGGTGCCTTGCAGATGGTGGTAAACTCCTGGTGCTGCCATGTCCTCCTCTTGTTCGCTCTGTAGGAAGTCCTGGGGACAAGTGGCTTCGCTGTTTTATCCCAGATGGGTGGAAAGTGCTGGGGAAGGTGGAAAACAACTTGCTGGGGGTAGGAATACTTTCTTGGCAGAGGCTTGTTGGAATAAACAAAGTGCTTGCCATCAGGTTGTGGGTCAGTATTGCCCCCCAGTAGCCACAGCAGGACCTTGGGCTTAAATCTAGGCAAGTGACTGGCCTACGTGCTCGGGCTGTGTTGTGCTCCTCGGTCACGCTTCTGAGTGTTGTCAAAACACCCGGGTTTGACCAGCTGGAAAACAGAAGCATCAAGAGATCCTCATCCAGCCTGTTTGTTTGTGTTGGGCCTGGTTTCATAGCTACAAATGTGCTGTGACGAGGCGTTGTGGTTGTAGGAGACTCATTGCAGTCCACATGGACTTGTCAGGTTTTTTATATTAAAGAGGAGGAAAAAGAATGGAATTATTTGTAACTTTGGCTGTTGGCTTCCATCTGGAGTGAACAGTAGCCACGGCTGCTCTGGAAGGGGACAGCAGAGGTCGGATGGCAGTGATTTAGGAAACTTGTACTGGGGAGACAGCGAATTCGTGGGCAAGTGCTCTTGGAAGGGTAAGCTCCCAGCCAAAAAACCAGAATGCAGCTGGCTCAGTGTTTACTTTTAAGCAAGGATGGGTTCTTAGTGCAGTGCTGCCTATGAGTTTGAAACTGGGGGAACTTACCAGGAGTGCTGGGCGTTGTGTGGAAGTGGGTCGGTTATAACCTCGACCTGCTGGTTTTTGGGGGATGCTAAGGTATCAGTTCTGCCTGGTAGCTGGTTGCTCCTCTGGCCATCACCTTCTGGTGCGTTTGGCTGCCGAAGGATCGCCTGCTGGCCGTGGCACCGCGGGCCATTCGGGTGGCATAACGTACCAGTTGGAGAGGGCAACACCTGAGATACGTGATCAGGCAGTGGAGGAGAAGATAAGTTACCAAACTGTGAGTGCCACTGACTTCTTGTTTCTTTGTTTGTTTGTCTGTGTCTGCTCAGTTAAAATGTGTGATTCTGATTTCTGGTTGGATTGCGGTCGTTTTGATTGGTTTTTTGAGGAAAAGAGCACTGGGATTGACTGTGTTCATTAGCTTAATTAAAGCAATCTCCACTTTTTTTTTTAAATTTTTCTCCATTGATTAAAACTCCTCCTTCCTCCAAACAGGGGTACCCTGGCTCTGTGTGTATTTTGCACTAACCCCTTTAATGTGACGCTGATGGATTAATGCGGGCGTCTCCTGTAGGCTTTTGAGTGTAAATAAGTCTCCATAAAGTGCCCCGTGGTACTTCATTAAAACTGAGAGTGAAACACCAGGCAGAGGGAAAAGGTGAGCTTTGCTTCCTAAAATGCCATCTGAGGTAAAACCAGCTTGGTTTCATGCCACACACATCCAGGTGTAGAGGCTGGTGGTTAGTTTCAACCTGAACCGTAGTTTCAACCCACTCACCCGCCCGTCAGCTCCCCTGTCTGAGGGCTGGGGCTTTGCCTGTCCTTTGGGTTGTGGATTTGGGAGGACTGGGCTGTCCAAAAGCCGGAGGTGACTTTGCAGCACTTGGCCTGCTTCATCCCAGGCATATCAAAAAGCTGAGCAAGATGTGTGTGTTACTTTTACACCCGCTCGTTGTTACCCGAGGAGCCTTTTCCAATTTCAAATAATAAAAAGGAAAGTTTTGTGAACTTACTTCTGCTTGCTTCTTTTTTTTTTGTTTGTTTGTTTGTTTTAATTTGGTCCCACAGGAAAGCAGCAGGTGAGTTCCACCCTTCTGATGGGCAGCAGCCTTGTCTCCCGCTGCAGGATAAGCATTCATTTTCCCTCCTTTGGGTCCTTGGTGAGTGGTTAAGCAGATATCCTGGAGACTGGAGGAGCACACCCCACACCTCATGCTACAAACTCCCAGCTCTTCCCTGCTCCCTCTTTTCTGTTGTTTCCTCCTGCATCTTCCTGGCTCAGCTCCTGCCCTGGGGTAGATGCTGTGGCCACCTTGTCACCCTCCACTGAGTCTCCCTGCCCTCCCAGCCACGGCTTTCCCTTTCTGAGAGGGAAGCATGTGGGTTTTTTTTAAATTTTACTTTATTTATTTGATTCTTCCTTCCCCTCAGCTTTGTGCCAGATGATCTCTTGCAGACTAACACAAGGGATGAGGAGGGGGAGGCGACACGACCGTGTAAGCCCCCTTCGTTACGGAATCAGGCTAGGAGTTACCTGTGTTCCTTACACCTTTCTTTCACCTTTCCCTTCCCACCTCGGATCTGAACCGCTCTCGCTGCTTTTCCAACAGAGTGGTGGTTCTGAAATGGGAGAATCTGTAGCACAAGCTCGGCTGCCACCGAGGAGTTGTTTGTCCTTGTGCCGGGCGGATGGTGGAGTCCCCGGTTGGGTGTTGGCTGCCTTTGGCTGGAGTGGGTGTTGTGCTTCTGGTGATGCAGCCCCATTCTGTCAGTCCGTTTCCTGGCAGATGAGGATTATTTTTGAGAACCAGCTTTGGCTGTGGAGCACCAGGCTATCAAAGCTCACCCACAAACTCCTAAGCTGGCAATGCCCCTGCCGGAGTGCTGGTAGTTGATCGGGGCTGGAGTGCGGTTACAGCTCCTGGAGTGCAGTCCTTTGGGAATGTGTGACCTCTTCTATTCCTCCCCCTCCTTCCCCCCTTCTTTTTTTCTTTTAACCACCAATCCCTTGCATTAATTTCCTGGTGCTAAAGGCACACCTGACCCCGCTCCTCTATGTGAAGTGTTCTATATACTAGCACAGTCGCTGGAGGCTTAGCAAGGGAGAACAGTGAAGCCCGGCCAACAAAGTAACTGTAACTCCTGCCATATGTTTAGCCTTTGAGGAGTGCAAATGTGGTTTCTCGAGTGGCAGCATTTCTGGATACCAACCACACACACACCTCCCAAAATGCTGGCTTCTCACCCTCCCTCTCCTTCCAAAGAACCTTGGAGATGTGAAGGCTGGGTGCTGGGCAGCTTAACACCTCCTGGAGAGGAGCGGGTCATGGCACGGCAGGGCTGAGCCTCCCTCCCCTCCTGTGAGGAGGTATCTGTGACCCGGCAGAGATGTTCCTCCTCCTGGCTTAGTGGTGGATGAACTGCTTTCTCCATCTGCAAGGGGTAAGGTCTCCAGTGTCACAGTCAGTTATGGGCTGTTGGCTGTGGAACAGGCGGAGGGGTGTCCCTGTAGTTCAGCTTAGAAACCGAGGCTGTGCAAGGGTAAGCTGTTTTCCTTCGCTGGGAAGACACTTGTGGACAGGCACATCCCAACACTGGCTTGGGGACTGTGTTTGCAGTTGGGTCAGTCTCTCAGGGCTGTGGTTCTGCTTCACCACTGCCGTTTGTGGTGACGCTGCTTCTTCCTTCTTGGCTTGTTTCTAAAAACCACCAGGTTTTGGTGCCTGAACGTGGAGTCAGAGATCTGTTGGCTCCAGCCAGGAAGGAAGATGGGTCTCCCTCCTTCATGCTGCACGTAGGTGCCTGAAAATCAGTTCCCCGTGTGAGCGCAGCTCCTGGCAGCAGCCGGAGGCCTTACCCTGGGGTAAGGATTGTCCCCCCACCAGCCCAATGGAGCGTGGTCCAGGCGTTGTCTACGCTCATCCAGGGCATCAGCACCCCTGGGCCTGTGTGAAGCACCCCCTTGCACTCACTCTCTCCACCCTGATCTCCTGGCTCCAGTGGGAATGGGCTGGAACAGAGGCTTTTATTCACTCTCATGCCTTGGGGGGGGGGGCGCTGGAATTTTTCACTGTTCTCTGCTTATCAGTCACCTGTTTTACCCTGAGCTATTTCCCCCTGTGGGAGAGAGCATCCTCTGCCTTCACTCCTGCTGCAGGAGGGGGTGGAGGGGGACGGACCTGCAGGGTCAGAGAGGCTGAGAGACCCCGTGCTGGGTCTGGAGAGGAGGGAGGATGACTCTTGATCCAAGGGGAGGGCATTTCCCAGTTCTCAAACCTTTGGAGGCACCTAAATGGGGAAATGTTGGGCTGTTTTCAGGTCTGCCCTCTCCTCTCAGCATCTCTCCCCAGCGAATGGGCGGGGAGGA
The DNA here is from genome assembly GCA_013400555.1 of Jacana jacana. Taxonomy (NCBI): domain Eukaryota; kingdom Metazoa; phylum Chordata; class Aves; order Charadriiformes; family Jacanidae; genus Jacana; species Jacana jacana. Next base: position 32,890 of record VZTM01000513.1, on the reverse strand, counting down.
GGATGAATAATTCACTGTGTGGTTTGCTCATCCGGCTTCCCAGCAGGGCTTTGTTTCTTCCTCCTCTTCCCAGTGGAAAAGGTTAATTAGTGGCAAGCTCTACAAGGCTAATTAAGGACGCCTGAGCTCGCTCTTTGCTTCCTTGGAGTTGTCACCCTTCGGCTTGAAGCCTGCCCTCCCCACTGACACCTTCTTGCGGTAATTAGTGTGTGCCGGACCCGCGTGATGCTCTCTGTGCCTGGCTCCGACGCGTTTGGCTGCGCCCAGGGGACCCGGCTTTAATGTCACAACGTCCTTCGTAGACACCCCGCCTCGGGAGTCGCCCCTCTCCGGGGCGAGGGTCCCCCGGGGGCGCCGGGGCAGCCGCTGCCGGGCGGGGTTGGTACCAGGGGCACTCGTGGGACCGGCGCCCCCACGGGAAAGGGCACTCGTGGGACAACGAGCACTCGTGGGACCGGCATCCCTGTGGGAATGGGCACTTGCGGGACTGGCACCCCCTCAGGAACATGCGCTTGTGGGACAACGGACACTCGTGGGACTGACACCCCCACGGGCATGGGCACTGGCGGGAATGGCACCCCCGCAGGAACAGACACTCAGGTGCTCGTGGGAGCGACACCCCTGTGGGCACAGACACTCATGGGACCAGCACCCCAGCAACCTGAGACTCGGGACCAAGCACCTACAGGAGTCAAGACCTCTGGAACATCACCAGGATAAGGTGGGGCCCTTTGGGGGGACACCTGTGGGACCTGGGCACCCCACGGGACCGAGTACCCCCAGGGGAATGGGTGGCAGCACCCCCAGGATGCTCTCCCACTGCTCTTAGTGTCTGCCCTGGCCTGCTGACAAGGCAGCCTTGTGGCAGTGCCACGGTGCATGGGGGGCTAGAAGGGGGCCCTGGTGTGTGGGTTCACCAGCAGCCACAGCTGGCGGATGGGTGGCCCAGGGAGATGCAGGGAAGGTGCTTTCTCCCGCCAACATCGGGCAGGAAGGGCTGAGGTGAGTAAGGAAGCGCTGACCTCTCTGGGAACACAGCACGAGGTGAAACAAAACACCCATATGAAGGGGAACCTGTGGCCACCAGCCATCAGTTCCCTCTGAATTATTCAATGAGCAGCTCATTAGCTGACATGATGCACTTCCTCCCCTGCTTCCTGCTCCGTCACCCAGTGCTCTGTCCTGCTGTCCCTCTGTCCAGGCTGTTGCATCCCCTTGGTGCAGGCCAGGTCCAGGCTGGAGGGACAGCATTGTTCCTGCTGGGACTGGGTCTCCCCCTAGGGCTCGTGGGCTTCTCTGGGCTCTCACTGGGAGAGATCCAAGCTAGAGCATCTTTCCTGCTTACCCACCAATGTGCTGTCACACCACCCGCCCACCCTTCTCCAATGAGTCCCAAGTGAACTGGTTCCTACCAGCTCTTTCAGTCTGTCACTCCTACCTAGGGGACAACCCAAAGCCACCTTAGCCACCGTGGACATTTCCTGCCTCCCCTGAGCCATGGAAGATGCAACTGCTTTAAATTTATATATATTTTTTCTCCTGGCTGGCTTCTCCCTGGGGCTTCTCACCGTCTCATCCCTCGCTTCACCTCTGGGGGACCCAAATTAGCCACCGGCTTGGACAGGTCTTGCAGCTCACCCTGGTTGGTGCCCTCACCTCCCTTCCCACAGAGCCTCGTGTGACCCTGCGTCCCTCAACCCTCGTTACCATAATACCCGAGACACAGAGTGAATGTCCTTTTGGGGATGACCTCATTACCTGCTCCAGTGCCTTTATCCCACCCTGGCTCCCAGCATATTAGGGGGTGATTTGCAGCCGACCGCCTGATGCCCCCTAATCCCGGCTGGAGGAGGCGAGCTCCGTTATCTGTCACTGTGTCAGCAGCGCTAGGGCTGCCTGGCTCAGCCCCCTGCATGTTGCTGCTAATTAAAACCAAACGAGGAGGGGATGGCTGGCAAGCCATGGGCTCCATGGCTGCCACTGCTCTGCTCTGTTCAGGAGCTGCTGGAGTAAATAATGTGGAAATTTAATTTTCTGCCACTCTGGAAGGGAGAGAGCTGGGAGGTTATTTCATGCTGCTCTCTGAGCATCTTGCTTCTGCTGGAAAGGGGGAACCTGCCCTGGCTGGGACCCCTTCCCAAAGGCTCCCGCGCTGAGAACGCATTCGTTTCATCCACGGCCGCATCTTGGCTTGCGCTGGTTCGTTAGGGAGAAGGTGCCAAATTGGCCCTCTAAGGCGCGGTGCCTGACAGGAGGGCAGCTGGAGGCAATCACCAGCCGGGGAGGAGAAGGAGGAGGGGGGAGTGTGTGTGTGGGGAGCCTGCTCCTCTCCAAAACAAGCAGATACAGCAGCAATGGGGGAAAAATAGGGCTTAGAGCCGGCAGCCAGCTGGGAGCCAGGCGGAGGAGGAGGAGGCTGTACCCCGGCCCTCGCTGTGCTGCACGGACAATTCCCATCTCCCTCTTTGTTTTCTCTAATTGCAGAGCGAGGCCTCCCAGGCACAGCCTGTTTCTCACCCGTACAAAGCCCCATGGAATAGGGCTGGGACGTGCTGACCCAGGAGAGGGGAATGCGACCTTGGAAGAGGGCTCTAAACCGGTTTGGTCTTCGCCGGGGGAGCGATGCTCGGCCGCTCAGCGAGCCGTGGCTGTGATGGTAATTCTCCTCTCAGGTCGTTTGCCCTGGGAAGGTGTGAGCAGGGCAGGATGGGTCACTCCCTCCCACTCCAGCTACCCCAGCTGGGGACATCCCCAACTCCCCTGGGGTGGATGGAGGCGTTGGGGCAGCACTGCAAGCAGCCACAGCAGGGTCCCCGCTGGGGGTCTCAGCAGGTTTAACTCCTTTCTTTAAGCCTCTCGGGCAGGATCTCGGCTTCTCTCCCGCTGGGCGTGGGTGCGAGTCCTCTGCAATCTCCTTTTGCAACCGCTTCCTTGCCTGTGGCTGGGCTTCTTCTCACAGGAGGGGGCTCGGGGCAGCAAGGTGGAATTACAGCTTTACAGACAAAGCCTTAATATAATCTTCTCTGCACGGACGGCGTTGCAGGGGGAAGACACGGAGAGCGTTCTGCAGAGTGGGCCTCAAATGAGGCAAGCCGCGGTCGAGGATGTACCCTGAATTGCTTCATCACCGCTCCTAATGGCTTAACCAACAAAATCCATATTCATAAATCAAAACAGGAGCGTTAGCGACCTCTGTTCAGCTCCGCTGCCGAGCTGTGGTGCATTCAGAAATAAGGGCAGGTTATATATTGCAGGCAGCAACTCCCTATACATCTTCTGCAGCTGCCACGACTTGGCCTTGGTATTTACTGAGCCCAAGGAGAGATGATACAATCAAATCTGTCCGTCGGCGTCTGAAGGATTAGCTGAGTCAACCAGGAGAGAGCTGAGCTAATTTATCATGCTATTTTCGGTACCGAAATGCACCCTGGACGTAATTTCACCCTCAATTACAGACCCCACAGTTCTACAGAAGGTAATTAACAAAAACATTCCTTTCCAATGTATTTAGTGTTTGGATTTGGGCATTGCAGTGGCCCAGTGGCAGCTCTGTCACCAAAGCTAGCTGATGAGATCTGGAAAGTGGAACCAGCAGAGAGATAAAATGAATGTATTTGTTCCCTCTGGCCAAGGAAAATGTGGTGCAGGGAGGATGGCACCACAGATGTGTTGGCAGAGGGACCTGGCCGTCTCTTGCCCACCATGCAGGACACCAGTGCTGGGTAAGATCATCTGTGGCTTTTTCTATTCCCCAAAGGACTGAGAATCCACAGTTTTCCACCCTGAACACCCCCCCAGAGTGTCGTTGGCAAACTCCAGCACAGAGTCTGGCTCTGCCCTTTTGCAGCTGCCCCTTGGGCATCTCCCCCCTGCACCAGGTGAGCATCCCTTGGGGTGCTAGTGCCAGCCCCAAACCCTCAGCAGCCCTGGCTGGACCTTCCCCAGTATCAAAAACATCCCCAAACTGGTGTCTGCTCTCCCGGGGCAGCTTCCCAAGCAGCACAGTGAGGGCACAGCAGCCTCTCTGCCACAGCCAGGCCAGGCTTCTCGTGTCCCCCTGGCCAATGCCCTCTGGCATCTGCAGGCAGATGTTTTCTACCCGCCCCAGTTTAACTCCTTTGTCAAATTTGGGCTGTTGGTGGCAATGCCACACAACGCCTGCTGCAGCCTGCTGTGTTGGGTCTCCCCTGGGGAGCTCTCTACAAGAAATCAGCTATTTCAAAGAGGGTGGGGGGGGAAACCCCAAACACCTAAAGCCAAACCAAGATGAACTGCAAGGAATCTGCAACTTTAACAAAAACTGTCTCAGTTTTGCCGAAAGTTTAGCTGTTTGCTGGTGAGTTTGGCAGCCGAGGGGGAAACAGACTTTGCAGGGATCCCTCGGGGCTGTGGGGCTGGCTGGTGTCCCAGCCTGGTGCGGGTCAAGGAAGCGGCTCGGTGTGACAGAGGGGCCAAAAATAGAAACTTTACTGTGAGCGGAGAGAAATAATACTTTTCCCGAAGCCCTGCAATAGCCTTGAGGCTGCTAACGTGGTGATAAGCTGTTGTTTGCCTGCGCTTTGGAGCAAGCCTGTTTTATCTCTTCCTTGTTCCAGCCCTGGAGAAAAAGCCCAGGATTTTGCTGCCGTGACACCACCAGGTCTGTATTTTACTCTTTTTCTATTCCAGCAGCTCCTGGAGACCTGTCTTGAACTACGTAGGGTGACGCCGCTGTTGGCCCGGCCGTGCTCTCGGGTTAAAAACCAGGAGCAGAAGGTGCAGGGGAGCTCTGTGGGCATTTTTATGTCTTTTGGGATGGGCTGAGTAGATCCAGAGCTTTAATTAGCACTGGTTTGTGAGTCTGGGGAGCGGTGGGTACCCATGACCAGCCAGGCTGCTCCCTTGGAGCAGCTCTGAGGGGTGAGGGCGTCCCTTCCCAGCAGCGGGAGGAGGGAAGGCTGGCAGCCGCCTGCACAAACACCAGGGAGGAAACACCATGAACCGGGGCTGGGGAAAATCCCAACCTCCTCGTGCAGATCCTGGGGCTTGAGGAGAGGATTAAATCCCAGAGAAAACTGGGATTCTCCCCTCCCTCTTCTGCCCCAAAGGCTGTGCTTTCAGGGGAGGTGATGCTGCTGGTTCGCAGAGTGATGCTGGGGAGGTTTTAGTTGGGTGGGTGGGAGAAACCTTACTGACACCCTCCCTAAAATGCTATAGTTAACTGTTGAGCTAATTAGCTATTTCATTAGCGAGCAGCTCCGGGTGACAATAGGAGTTTAGTGGCCGATTTCCTCTTGCAGCACCAACACCATACACGTTTAGATTTGTTTTTCTCTTTTTTCCATCCCCTACTTTACACAAGTCTCTGCAAATCCCTTCCTTTGCCTTGTATCTGCCCTGAAGCGTGGCTGATAAAACCAGAGACTTTTCCCAGCTTCAACCCATCCCCGGGAAGAAGGAGGATGACATAAAACTGGAAACAAATTACATTGTGCATTCGGGTGAGGATGCTCCAATGCGTTTTCTTTTCCTAATGACAGAGGCAGTGGGGATTGCAGCACCATTAATTTCTCCTTTCGCCTCCTGCGAGTTGTCAGCGGCTCTTCCCCTCGCTTAATGACTATCACAACCCGAGGGGTTGGATGCTCTGCTGCGGCCCCAGCACCTTTTGTAGGAGCTTAGTCCTGAAAATTAGCCGGAGCAGCCCGGGAAATGCCGCGGGGTGAAGTCGGGAGCCACGGGAGGTAGCAGGGGTGGAGGGTTTGCAGTGAGTTCCAGAGGAGCCAGCCTGTCCCCGGTATGCAGGGCTGCCGCTTCCCATGGTGTTTCCTTCTGTTTTGTGCCTTTTGAACCTTTCTGGGGTTTCTTGCTGTTGGTGGAGGGTGGGGAGACGGGGCGGCTGCTGGGCTTTAAAGTGTTTCCAGCCTGGAGGAAGATCAGCCATGCTGCTGGCTCTTGGGATGGAAAACTACCACTCAGAGGACAATAAAGGTTATTAAATGTCAGGGAGAAATAAAGCTGCCTTTTTTTTTTTAGTTTTTTCCTTTCTTTATCTCTTTTCTCCCCCCCTGGCTGAGCTGGTTTGCAGGTACTTTGTACTGCAGTCAGAACAGTGGGAGATGGGGACCAGGGCATGGGAGCAGCTGCTTCGAGGCATCTCATCGACTATGGATTTGGGGTGGGGGAGTTACTTCTCGACCATCTGGGGGTCCTGGCCACAGGTCAGGGACCTGCAGACTCCATCTTAGACAAGGGCAGAATTAAAAGCCCCTTTGCAGCCTCACAGGGGGCCGCATGGGCTATGGGATGCATCAGTTCACCTCCATCACTGGCTGCTAACATTGCTCCCACCCTTTCCCAAGCGCAGGAATGTTGGTGACGGTGCGGGAGGCAGTGACACCGGCTTCGCTGGCCTCCGCCACACCTCTCCTCCTGGCCCTGTGCCCTCCTGGCTCCAGCAGCAGGAGCAGCAACAGGTCTTTCCAGTCCTGCCTCGGCACTGCCCAGGGCAGCATTTCAGCAAGTGGCCCCTTTGGGAGCTCCCATTCCAGCTCTTGGGGTGGTACCCGGGGAGAGGAAAAAGCACTGGGTGCGTCACCAGCTCACCCTGTTTATCTTTTATTTTGACAGTTGTAGCTTTAATTAATCATCGTGCACTGGTGTGTGCTTACAAAGCTGTCCCAGTAACGCCAGGGTGCATCCTCCCCGGGAGTGAGCTCGCCGGGGCACACAGGGCATCACCTTCTGCCAGATGCATCTTGCCCATTGGAAGGAGCAGCCCCAGGGAGCTGGCACCCACGTGTTGAAGGTAAAAGCTAAGTTGGTGCTTTGGGGCTCCCCAGGGAGTGTAGTGGGGCTGGACCAGCCCCTCGGCACTCCCGGGAGGGTGGGCATCCCTCTGCGGCACAGCTGATCCAGCCTGGCAAAGCCACTGGAATCTGCTGGGAGAAAATATTGGCTGCTGGCCTGCGCCCCACGTGGCAGAAAGAAGGTGTGGATTGGCAAAAGTTGGCAAATTTGATGTACTTCAGAAATCAGGCTTTTTTTTCAGGCTGTGAGCAGGGTGGATCAATGGCCAACGATCGAAATGCAGCTCCCCTGAGAGCTCAAATCACGGCTGCTCCCCTTGCCCCCCCTCAGGGGCTCTTCCTCAGCACCGCTGTGATGCTTTCCCCTGTATTTCTTTACCTCTGCCGTGCTGCTGCCTCGCTCTCTTCGCTTTAACAGATGGCTGGAGTGACAATTGCCGCCTCAAAAGACTATATTTATAAATTCCTTGTTGGGCTGTTATCCGGCATGTGATAGAGCTTTACACAAACAGAGAGCCGGGAGTCACGGCTGGCTGTTGTAACGGGAAAGGAAATTCTATTGCACAAAGCCCTTCACGAGAGCGTGACGGGTTTTGCCGGGGAAGTGGCTTTGGTGGCTGTGCACAAAATGGGTTTTGTTCTCGTAGATTTGGTACGTGTTAAGAAATAATCACCTGGGGGGTGATGCTGGCTGGCGTGGCATCCCATCCCACCCCATCCCACCCCACCCCATCCCATCAGAAGGAGCCCACTATATCATGGAGGGCTGCAGGACCCCACGGGGAAGAGCTGCCCTTCGTGGCTCCTGGAGTTAATTCAATTGCTTTTCTCCTCTTCTTGGTCGTTGTGCTCATGAATTTGGAGGCTCTTAATGCCAAATAATCAGGGATGGGGTTCCCTGGTGTTGGAGCGATTTCCTGTCTGGAAATGGAACGGGTCTTTTGTCCTCCTTGTCCCTGCCTGCTGGCTGCTGGCCACCGTGTGCTGCTGACCAGGAAGGTCAGTGGTGATGCCCGACATGCCAGGCTGCACATGGAGGGCTGCAGAGGATGCTGGTGATGTTAAATCATCTGACCCTTAGGAAAGAAGATTAGGAGACTGTGGGGAGATTACACCCAGGTGAGGGGTGCTCAGGAGAGAACGGGTGAGGTGGTCTGCTTGGGAATCCACATCTTCATCAGGATTTGGAAATAAAAGGGGGAAAATAGCACTTGGTCCTCTGCCAGCCTGTCGTGTCTGGGCTTGAGTTATCTGCACCATTTCACTGGTGACCTTCCCTTTGGTGCTGAGGCTGCCAGCACCCGAGCATCCTCTGCTCATGTCCAAACAGGGACCGCAGGGCTGCCACGGGCTTCTCTCTCCCGGGTGTGGGGTAGCCATGGAGGACCACGCTCTGCCAGGGTAGGACAGAACAGTGGCAGATGGTACCTGTGCCTTGTCACCCTTTCTAGCAATTGAGCCGGAAAAGGGAGAGGGAACATAAAGATGAGAGCTGTTCTCATGCAAACATCATGTTTTGGGGAGGCTGGTGGAGGCACTGTGGGGTTTTGCCCAGTGTCGAGCTGCAGTACTGGGCTGCCCATGCCTCCTTTCCCTGGGAGACCAGGTGGTTTGCACAAACTGAGCCATATCCTGCCACGCTGGGGCTCCTTCTGCTGCTTCGGGAGCCACCCAGAGAGGTCCTTGCCACCGCCCCGGCCCTGTGCCACTGCTGGAGCAGAAAGCTGAGCCGTCACTACTGCAACCTTTGCACTCCCAGCAGCCCTGTGTTTGCTCCTGGCCCGTCCCGGCTGCCTCGTAGGGGCGGGAGGGATCAAAACCACCTTCCTTTCTCCCAGCTCCACCGCTGCTGCCAGCGCTCCTGGGGCGGTTTGCCAGGAAGGGAGAGGACGAAGAGCGGCGCTGAGGGGAATTATTTAAACTGCAGGTGCAGCAGGAGCTCTTCCCTGGGGCTGTCTCGTCATGCAGACAGCAATGGTGGGTATGGAACACCCTCTCAGGCCCTGGCTTTTCCTGCAGGAAACGTTTGATGGAGCTGAAGGCGACGCAGGCGCGTTTGCAGGGAGAGGGTCCCCGCTCCTCGTGCCGGAGCTCGTGGCAGCCTGACCATCTGTGGCTCCCCAGGAAGGCATTATAAATAGGTTCGGCTGCTTTTCTCTTCCATGGCACAACTTTTTGGCGCTCTGCAGATTACAGGGAGGCTGAGGGTAATTATAACACCTTCCTCCTAACGTGCTGACACCCGCCTGCCTCGCCGAGCTCTTCTAGCGCACGTGTGGTGGCAGATGTTTGCTAACGGAGAGAACCCCAGGGAGACACGAGGAGGCTTTTTCCTCCCTAAAGAAGTTAACATCAAGGAGGAGTGTGTCTTTGACAGCCTGTGGCAGGCTCCACTTTGCTCAGTGGAGAGGTAAGAGGCAGCTGGTGCTGCAGTTGTGTCCCCCCTGATGTGGGATCCAGCTGCGGGGTAGTCCCGGGGAGGGCAGAGCGCCACGCGAACCAAGCTGCGGTGGGGAGTGCGTGCTCTGGCATCTTCTGCTCAGCTTGAGTAATGCACCAAACTGCTGGGGTTTCGGGCTTGTTTCATAACCTGGATGCCAGCTGTGATTTACTGGGGCAAACTGGAGGTCAGCACAGAGCTCAGCCCCTCCGTTTTTTCCATTGTGTCTGGCTAAGACAGAGAAAACCCTGTGTTTTAAACCACATAAACACCTGGCAAAGGAGAAGCTGCTTGGCAACACCCGGCTGCGTTTGGCTGGGTCACAGTCGGCACAAGGGAGCTGGTTTCCAGTGCTAGGTGATGTGCTACCCATGGGATGTACCAAGGGGTGTGAAGCTAAGGATGAGGCAGATCCTCATTCTTAGATGCTTCCATAAGCGAGAAGAAGGAAGCTCTGGGAATCTCTGCTTCGGAGATCCAACACAGAATGAGGAAATGAGAGGATTTCCCCAACTGTTGTGCAAATAGGGGTGTTCAGTGCAGGAGGGTCCAACTTAATGCCATAAAGCAGATTGGATTAGGAAGGATTTGCAGAGGGCCAGTCTGGAAGAGCAGCTTATTTAGGTTTTTAGCAGCCGTGTCACAACCATACATGGTGTTGCAACACGCTGTTGCATTGTATGTTTGTGTCGGGGTGTTGGGTGTGAAGGGTTCAGTGAGCAGGCGGGAGCTCCTGGACTGGGCACAGGAGAGGTGGTGTGGGGTGGCCACGGTGCGGGGTGGCCACAGGGGGATGGTCTGGGCTGTGAGAGGGCATGGGAGGACACAGCTAGATAAGCACCAGGAACCTGGCATCTTCCTTGTCCTGCGAGTCTGAACCAAATCTCTTAAACCATGAGACTGTGGAGGGTGAGTATCCTTTGGAGCTTGGGTGGTTTTGTACTGGTGTGCATCCTTTAAATGAGAATTAATTGCTTGTTATGCAAGTGACTCTGTGATGTTGAAGTGTCTTGTTTCCCCTGTCCCACTCCATGTGCTTTTGCCGTGCTCTGGGAGTCCTCATGGCCATGGCCCTACCCAGGCTGCAGCAGGAGCTGCCTTTATTTTATGGGGCTCAACTCACACCACGGGGTCAGCCTGGCCCTGCGGTGTTTGCATGTGGGACCTGGCCTCTGGGGCTTTTTACTAGAGCTTTTGTCCCTTTTCTCCCTGCTCTTGCTCCTATTCCTTACAGCGGGATTTTGCATCCCATCCTTCTTGTCTTCGAAACCCTGGCTCCTTTCTGGAGCTGTCAGTGCCTTCTCCCTGCACCCTGTGCCCAGCCCCTCTCTGGGGCTGTTTTCTGCTTGAGGGCCTGAAGCAAAAAATAATTGCCTAATTGCCCAATACTTTAGTAACTTCCACAACAGAGGTGCTTCCCCTTGCAGCTGCCCAAGTAGGTGGGGATGTCACCCACTGCTTGGCGCTGGTTCCTCCTCTCTGCCTCCCCTCCTGGTGCAGGAGAAGTGTCCCCAGCAGATGTGAGCTTGGCGCCCACCCACTGCTGGAGTCGTGCCGTGCTGTGATCGGGGAAAGAAAATAGGCCACTTATCGTCTGCGACAGACACAGCCACCCCCGGCGCCTTTGTCTGCAAAAAAAAAGGGGGATGGAGTGATGAATATCCACGTCAATCCCGGGGCAGAGCTGCAGCTGGAGCTCTAGCACCGGTGGGGTCTGTGGGTGCCCATGGGTTCCCTGCAAACCCAGCAGGGAGGGAGCTGGGAGCTGGGTCTCAGCTGGGGATGGGGCTGGGGACTGGGGTCCCTCCATCTTGCCAAGCAGTGGCTCTCCCAGGTGGGTGTTTTTTTGGGGTACAACCACGGAGAGGTTTCCACAAGCTGCGTGGAAAGTCTTAGACATCTCACGTGGATGCAGGTGGGTTAATAACCCAGCCTGAACCTTGGTGGAGACGGGCTGCCCTGCTCCTCAGCTGCTTCCAGCCGAGGCAGTGGGCCACAACCCAGTCACGGGGCGGATGCTCTCCCAGCACCCTGGGGCCTCTCCTTTGCTGGTTCAGGTGAATCATCCCAGGGGGAGGGCTGTGAGTTATCAAAGCAGGTGGAGCAGGCACAAAACCGCCCATCTCCCCTCCTGGTGACGGAGGCTGGGTTTGGTTTGGCGCCAGCAGCGTGTGTGCCAGCACACATTGCCGGGGTTTCTGGCTCCCCTGCTCTGGTGCAAACCCAAGGTCAACAGCAGTAGTGACAGATGAGAAACACGACCTGCAAGTTGTGCTTTAAAGACAGGACGTCCACATGAAAACCCAAGTGGCAGGAGCCGGCGAGGGGAAGGCAGTTAAACCCTCACCATCGCCTTGTATAAAAATTGGGGATCTGGGATGTGTTTTTACTTGTCACTTGCAATTTCTGCAGTCTGACTTAATTATAATAATCACCCTCAGCAGACAGTCAATTAGCAATGCTCTTGGATTTCTGCTGAGCTCAAACTTTGTGTCACAACCGTGTTGTTTCCTCCGTGGGCTGCCGCTGCTGTGTGGGGGGGGCAGGCAGCAGCCCCTCTGCGCGGGGACGGACGGGGCGTTGAGCAATTTCACACTAATTGGCTCCATCTGAGCTCTCCTGGTGAGGATGCTCTGCGGTAGGAGTGACTCACCCATCTCTCTCTCTCTCCCCTGCATGGCTCCAAGGGACTGAAAAGCCATCTGAAGGCTCTTGACTCGCTTCCAGAAGTGCCCTTGTGCGGCAGCATCTGGGCTTGGCCAGGCTGTGTTGGGGATGCTGCAGTCCCCACAGCACCAATCCCAGCAATATTTCCCTGGGTTCATAGGATGTGCTGCCCCCTGACAGCATCTCTTTGGGGGAGAAGATGCTGATGTTACAGCCAAGCTTGGTTTTCATTCCCCGTGGGTAGCAGAGCAGGACTGGCTATCACTGCTGGTCTTCCAGGGCATGCTGGGTCAATGATGGTCATCTCCCTGCCCATGGGGGATGCTCTGACACAGAAGAGCAAAAAAGCATTCTGTTCTGAGTTGGGGTGATGCTGGAGTAGGAAAGATAAGCAGGACCAGGGATTCCATACTGACACAGGGGGTTTCCAGCATCCCCTCGCTGTCACGGGGTGCGTGCCACTATCTGGGCCTTGCTGCAGAGCTGGGGGGGAAATTGCTCCCCAAAAGCACCCCTCTTTGGGAGAGAGCCCATTTGGTTACTGCAGGCAGTGGCTGTCCAAGTGACAGGGTGCTTTTGGGAGAACTGAGATGCCCTGGCACAGGCTGGCCAGGATGGAGGTGGAGGGGTTGGTGGCCTCTTCTACATGGTCATTTGCTTTTCTTTGTATCAGAGACTTCCCGTCGTAAGTACCCCAAAATTACCACCTGTGCATGTAACACCCTTTTTGGGATATCTGTCCAAGGGGTTTTGCCCTTTCCCCCTCTCCCACCTCTTGCCACAAAATCCCTAGAGCTTTTTTTGCAATGGTGCCAAGGGAGAAGCTGGACTTCCCTGGTGCTGCCCTCCAAGCAAGCCATAATTCCCCTGAGCTGTGCCCTCATCCCGCCGCACACTGCCCCAGCTGCTGTCACCCAGTTTCTCCTCCCCACTGGGGCTTTTCTCCCTCTGATCTCAACTGGCATTTCCCCNAGTGTCTCATCTGGGGAGGAGCAGAGCAGGTAACCCACAACCCTCAGGGATCTGAGTGATGGGGGGGGTGTGTGTGCTTAAAAACCAGCTTGAAGGTGATGGAAAGAGCAGGAGAATTCCCCTTTGATGAGGACCTCCTTAATTTTAGTTAATATTTCATCTGTCTCTCTGCACAGGGGCTTGGACAGGCTGGTTTAGGGGAAGGGGGGGAGGTTGGGGGTGGCGGTGATGAGAACCCCACCGCAGGGCAAGCGCTCCCGCAGAAGGACATGGCTCTCGGGAGACGCCTGCGCTCGGCTCGGCCGGCCGTGAAAAAAAAAACCACCGTGGCGAAATGACACAATGAGCTTTTTCCCTTCCTCTTCCTCCGAGCCGGCGCTGCAGCCGGCCGGGCTCTGCGCGCAGCCGTGCGTGCCTGCGTGGGCACCACCCGGAGGGGAGGGGGGGGGTAAAAAACACCCGGGATGCGCCTCAGCTCCGGAGGGAGGGATCGCATCGTCCCCGCGTCGCCTGCTCCCCAGCGTGCTGGCCACGCTGGACCCAGCCTCGCCGGATGCCGCTGACCCACCGGCGAGCGAAGGTGTGCGCCGAGGCTCCTGGGGGCAGGTAAAAGCTGGGGGAGGGAGGGATATGGCAGCGACTGGGGGACGCCAGCCCTGCTGTGACCCTGCACAAGGACAGGCCTCAGCACGGCAGCAGGGTTTCCTTCCCCCAGCGGAGGTTTTAATCCGTCTTCTTTCACCGTCTCACGCCGGGAGGGGATAACGCGCTCTCTCCTGGCCCAGCCGCCGAGGCATCGCCATCCTCTCGCTGAGCTCAGCCCGTCAGTCGGATGCGTTCATCCTCCCCGGGTAGGATGGGGGGCAGTTCCTGGGCACCCCGTGTGTCCCTGTGCTCCATCAGCAGAAGGCTCCAGCTGCACTGCCATGCCGGCCGTGTCTTGAACCACCAACCTGGAGGCAGCGTCTCTCCGGTGGGAGTGGGGGGAGGCTGAGTGTGTTTAGGGCAGGGGGAAACCCTCCCCTGCCTTTCAGGGGGCTTGTTTCCAAAATACAGCCCAGCCCCGGGGGTTTCCCTGGGTAAAATTCTGCCCGGTGAAAATGGGAATTGCAGAATAAGTCGCTGTGTGTGTTTCAGGGCTCCCCTGGGGATGTGTGTGCATGGCAGGGGAGGAGGGGGGAAGGCAGTGCTGCTGGCGAGTGTTAAAGGAGAAGCCGCTGCTCGGCACAAAAGCCGGTGTTTCACAGCGCAGGTCTATTCAAGAGACATTTAATTCTCTTCTAAAGTCCAGGCGAATGGGGAGCTGCCATCTGGTGTCTGATGGCAGCAGGAAGAAAGGGCTCTCTGCAAAGCGGGGCCAGTTGGGAGCTCGCCGGGCTTCAGATGGTCTTGAAATGGCTCCCTTATTAAGGCTGAGCAAGCTGGCTTTGTAAAGTGACCCGTGTGGGTTAATGCTGGCTTTGAGAAGGCAAGGGGTCCCGCCTGTGGCTCCCCGACCCCACAGGCAGCGGAGCCCCACAGAGTGGATGCTGGGGCCAGAAGAGGCGCAGCTGGAGAGGAGACCCAGGGGACCAATGGTGGCCGCATCACCTGCCAAAAATCCTGCATCAGGAGATGGGACCCTGGATGCAGGCTCTCGCTCTGCTCTCTGGTTCTCCCTGTCTCGGTGCAGCGCTGTGTGCTGATTCTGACATGCACTGACTGCGCACGGTCTCTGCTCTGCTTGCACAAGCACAGCTGAGTGCAGGTCTCAGCTCACAGCCTCCCTGGTATTCAAGGAATCATTTTTATGAAGTTGTAGAGGCTGTTAACTTCTCATCCTGCAAAGTGACTGGGCAGCGGTTGGGGTAGGATGGCTGTGCCTTGGTGAGGGCACAGCTTAAGCCCTGGTGAAAACGGGGAGTGTGTCCTCTCCGCCAGCACAGGGAGCAGAGCGGGGCCACAACAGAGACAAGCAAACTCAGCGCTGGGGAGTTTCAGCTTCTCCAAGTGACAGTGCTTGTTTAAGGAAGGAGGTTTGTGTGTTTAAATGTTCATGGGGCACTTTGGGAAGAGGGATAAGTGCTGTACCTCCAGTTTCAGGGCAGTCTGAGGGATCCTGCACTCAACGGGTCCGTGTCCCCCAGCTGTGACCCTGCTGCAGGGGTGTTCGCACAGCGGGAGAGATGCAGGGGAACAAGACTGACCAGTTCCCCTGGAGGAAACAGGCTGTTCCCTTATGGCACAGGGAGTTTTCCTTGGCAGAAACAAAGCTTTGCCCACGGTGTCTTTGCAGAGCTCTGCCAGGCTGGCTCAGCGCCCGCCGTGGCACTTCTCACCGGTGCAGAAGTGCTTTGTGGGGATGGACCCGTGGGTGCAATGGAGGAGGAGGACGCTGCATAGTCTCCCCAGGGAGTGCTGGTACCCAGAGCAGCATGCCCACATCAGACCCCTTGGTCTGGCTGCTCCATTGGTGATGTGAGCCCAGGTCTGTGGGGATCTGGATGTGGTTGTGGGTGTGTTGCGCATGGGGTGGATGAGACGAGTGTGGATCTCCCATGGCAGGCTGCAGCGTGGGAAAATGCCAGTGCTGAGAAATGACACTTTGCCCTGTTCCTGTGGAAGCAATGACTCCCCTTGTTCATTCCCCCCCTGCCAACACTGGGGCTGTGGCCCCTTTGGGGCAGCAGGACATTCGGTGAGAGGAGATAGCAATGCACCATCCCCCTTCCCGCAGGTTATGGAGGACAATGTCCCCTGACATGGCTGGGAAATAGAGACATGGGACGTGTTTAAACCTCCTCTGCTGCAGAGCCAGACCAAGCCCTGCTGCTGCCAGGGCACGATGCTGTGGGAGCATCGCTCTCAGCCTGGCACAGCTCCCCCGGCTCTGAGCAGCAGTGGGACAGACGTAGCCCTTGGCAGGGCATGGATGTGCTGCTGGAGACCTTGGTGGAGCTCGTGGCTGTGTCGGTGTGTGGCAGCTGAAGGAGCAGAGTTGTCCCCGTGGGGCTGCCAAGTCGAGTCTTGCAAGAATATTTAATTGTGTCATTTCCCCTTCCCAGAGCAGCATCTCCAGGGGGGGAGGATGGCAATGGGCTGAGTGTCCCCAGGGGCTTTCAGAGCCCCCGCACTACGTGTTTGGGTGCCATCCCAGCTGCCAGGGAGAGGAGGGATTGGAGGGAGGTACTCTCATAGCCACGAGAAGACAGCCAGAGGTTTCTTCATTTTAATTACAGTTTTTAATCACCCCTGACAGCTCCAGGCTGGGGCAACCATCTCCATGTAGGATGCAGGTGTGAGTGTGGGTTTGAGGGCTGTCGTTATGCAGGATGCTGCCCACAGCCTGAGCTGATAATGAGGATTAGACCAGTCTGTCAACTGGCTCTGGGTTGTGGTGGGCAGGGGCTTGCCAGGGGTCAAACCCTGTGGTGGGGGGTTGGTGAGGAGAGCTGGGCCACAGACAGCTATGACTGAGTCCCACCGCCTACTGGGATTTCCTTCACAGCAAACTGGGCTTGTGTCCTGCCTCCTGGGACTGAATCGCTGTGGTCTGTGGGATACCTGACCTCAGCACCCAGCACACCTGTACAAAGCTCCAAGGGGGAACTTTGCCCAGGCTTTAGGGATGTTGGCAGAAAGCGTGTCATCCTGAAATCCCTGAAAAACGCAGCCTTTCTCTACCAGGACACCCTGTGGCATGGGGGGACAGCCTGCTGGCACAGTGAGGAGCTGCTCCAGGGGTCCGAGCAGCTTTAGTGATGGGTGGGACAATGGGGTCTGTGGTGCTGGTGGGAGGGGGAATTTTGGGTTTACTGTCTCACCTTGGCCAGGCAACTCATCTCTCAGGGTAATAGCAGTCCCCAGGGTGGACCGAAGGCTCTTGCCCAGGGTCGAGCATCACTCCTTTGGTGCATTGCTTGTACCAGTGCTGGCAGCAGGATGTGAGCACGGAGGGTCTCCAAAGGCTGTGCTTGAAGCCAGGCTGTGTCCTGTCCTTCATTATCGCTCTTCTCCAGTCTTGGTCCAGTGAGTGCCAGTTCAGCATTGCTCAGTGAGGCTTTGAGGGTGGTATTTTTATTTTTTTTTTTGGGGGGGGGTCATTTTTGCAAAGGGAAGAAGGAATTCAACTGCAAACCTAGGCTGGGTGGTCCTGCCCCTTGGAAAGTATAGGCTGGGACCAAGGTGGGAGGAGGATGGCAAAGCCATGGCACTCCTTTGAAATAGGGCAGAAGAAAGGTCTGGCCTCATCCCCAGCTCCACTGATTTTCAACCCAGCTCCTTCCTCCTCCTTTCCTTTCCCAGCACTGGGTTTAAACACCCCATGGATCCCTTCTGGGCTTGCACCCACCTATCTCAGGGCAGAGCCCCATGGCATCTCCTGTCCCTCCTTGCCTGATTTCTGAAGCTCATTTTGCTGATTTTTGCCTGATTGCTGAAGCTTGTGATGTTATAGTAAGGCTCTCAAGCAGCCAAAAAGCTCCTTTTTAGTCCAGGGTCCTTATTCACTCTCAAATCTGACCCAGCAGTGGTAAGGCAGGAGTGGGATAACCTGGGCTGTGCCAGGATGGTGGTGAGAGTGCTGCTGGGTTGATGTCCACGTGCAGATGGAGCCAAGCACTCAGGCTGTGGGAGCTGGGGCTCTTGGTTTATATTTTGGCTACTCCTTTCCTGGCTTTGTTTCACTGGAGCAAGGACTGGCTGTGGAGTCCAGTCCCACTGGTTGTGGAGTCCAGTCCCACTGGTTGTGGAGTGGGTGTTGGGCTGAGTTCGAAGCTTGTTTTGTTTTTGAAGCTCTTCTAGGCTCTTTGCTGAGAACCCAGCAGCCTCAGAGGTGGTGGGTATGCCTGGGAAGCCTGGGCACACACAGCAGCTGCCAGCACCTTAAAATATCCTTTGTGGCCTTCATTCAAGGGCAGGGCTTTATCGTGAGTTAGCAAGAGGTTGAACCCTTTCTGGCCCTCTGTGAGCAGAAGGCACTTACTAGTGCTGCCTGCAGTCCTGGCCAGGCTTCTGCTGAGCCTTCAATGCTGTAAGTCCTGCGGGGTCTCACCCAGCCTGCACCCCAACTCCTTTCTCCTGGAGGGTCTGTGGAACGTGTGTGTGTTTGGAAGGATGTGAGGGATGCCAGGAAAACATGGGTCAACGTGTGTGAGGAGCTGTTTGTGGTGGGGTGTGCCGAGAGCTGTATGTGAGCTCCTACAAACCGCTGTGTGAAGGGGGGCAGCCCCTGACCTGCTGCCCAGGGGGGACAAGCAGAGGCTGGCCAAGTGGCAATGCCATCTGCCTCCTGTGCACATCTGGCAGAGAGCTCCAGGATGCCTCTCTGTCCCTCCTGAGCACAGGCATAGCCTGAAGTACAGCCAAGGGCCACCATTGTCCCAGCACTGTCCAGTTTCTGGTGATGTTTGGAGAAACATGTTGTCCTGGGCATAGCTGTCTCTTGCCTGAGATGCTGGTGTGCTGGTGCTTGGTTTCTGGGGCTGGACAGACCTGCCCAGAGCCAGAGCTGATGTCTAAGCTCTTCATCTTCATTTATATTTGTTTCCTAGAGCTGGAACTCCCTGATCTTGTCTGTGCATTGCTCCTAAGCAGTGTGTCACTTGGGGCAGGGTGGCCGTGGGCAGGATGGGCATGGGAGGGGGCGGATCAGTGGCTCTTGGATGGGCTGTGTCCCCCCAGTTTGCAAAACACCAGAGTAAAAACGTTGCTGTCTCCCCAAGCCATTTAGTGGGAGCAATTCTGGTTGGGATGGGTACCTCTAAGGAGAAAGTTCTGCAATTTCCTGTAGGCTGTATGTGAGAGGGGACATCTGGGATGTGGGATGTGGATGTGGGACTCCCACATGCCAAGGAGTGCCCAGCTCACAAGGTACCTGCATGAAGTCTTTTGGATGGGACTTTTTTGGGTGTCACACCCCTGTAGTGGTTGGTATCTGGTCAGGGGGATTTGTTGTCCCCACCAATTCCCTTCCACTAAGTGTAGAACTGAGGAAATAGTCTCAAAAAGCTCCTACAGCTCTGCAGATCCACAGAAGCTGCCTTTGGCTTCCAGGCACGATCCGGAATGCTATGCATGGGGAGAAAAGCAAGTTACAACTGAGGGAGGGAGGCACATGCTGCAAAGCACCACCGTGTAAAGGTCCATCATGTGCATCCTTCCCTGTCTCCTGTTAAAATACAGCCCGGGATGGTTGGAAATGAGCTGCCAGTGCTGTGAGGAGGCCCCTCTGAGCCTAAACCTGCAGGTGCTGGAGGGACTAGCAGAGGAGGAGGTCCCTGCTCCATCCCTCCCGAAAGGGACACTGCAGCTGCCTTGGGAGTGGGAAGGGCCGGGGGCGGATGGATGAAGCGCAGCGTGGTCCCTGCAGCTGGAGGGGCTGGTCAGAGGGGGTCGGGCCGCCTTGAAGGGGGGGAGCCCGAGCTGGGCTGCAGCTGGCTGGCTCCCCATGGGCACGCTGCCAGTCCCTCCTGTGCCGCAGCCTCTCGGCTGCTCCTCGCCACCCCACGGCCGATGCTCTCGGTGGCTCCCTGACTGCAGCAGCATCCTTGCAGCTCTCCCGGGACCCCGGATTAGGTGTGTGTGGGGCAAAAGGAGGGGTTCAGCAAGAGGGAGGGTGGGTGAGAGGGGTGCTAGCAGCACGGGGGGTGATGGCTTGGTGTGGGGTGCATGTTGGTGCATGAGTTTCTGCCACCCTAGGTGGCTTTCCTTTCTGCCCCTGCCATCTCTCAGCCCTGGGGACCTGGATGACAGGGGCTTTTCCCAGCCAGGGTGATGAGCTGTCTGATGCTCAGGGAGGGTGCTGAGCTGTGCCTCCCTCTCTGCCCTGTGGGTCCCAGCACCTCCAGCACCCCACGAATGCAAAGGGACCCTGGGGAGGAGGAGGGCACTGCTGAGAGAGCTGCTCCCTCTGCAGCCGATGGGATATTTTCCCAGCCCTTGGGCTGGGACAGTGTGCTCTGTTTGGTAAAATGCTTCAGATTTGATTTCATTTCAAACTACTTTTTGTCTGATGAACTGGACATTGGTCCTTTAGGGTATGCTAGTCTCTGAGCTGAAAGAAATATGGGTTTGGGTTTTGTTTTGTTTTTCTTTTTTGCTTTGGGGGTGGTTGTCTGTGTCCTGGGGTTGGTTCCCTTGAAGGCAGCAGGGCTGTGGCAGTGCTGCCATTGTGCTTGCCCTGGGGTTGTCACTGCTGCTGTCCCTGCTCCAGTGCAGTGCTGCCTTGCACTGCGCTGGCCCCGTGCCTGGCTGTTGCAGCGGGGCCACTCGTACCGGGCTCGCTTCTCCATAAGCACCGTTTGCCATCTCCTGAGGCAGAAACATGCTTGTCGAGGACAGGAGTGGCTCTCTGATGAAGAGACAGCTTCAGGGCAGCCCCTGCTTTGCCCTTTTTGCTACAGAGCAGCTGCTGTCGTAGCACCTGGGATGTCCATGTGCCAGAGCATCATGGTCCATTGCTGGCCAGTGCTCCCAGAGCTCCCCGGAGAGCAGAGCTGCCTGTGGCCACTGTATCTGCTTTGCAGGGCTTTTGCCATCTGGGTTGGGTACTGAAACTGATGAATCTAACTGCAGTCTAGAGCCCTGCGACCACATCCCATTACGGTTTCTGTTCTATTTATCATCCCCTCTCCGAGTTTAACCCAGTCGGTGCACGCTTAACACTGGGATGCTCCACTCTGGAGATAGTCCCATTTCCAAAGGGAGTCAGGCAGTCCCTGTGAGCAGGGAGGAGAGAAGAGGAGAGGAGAGGAGGAAGCTTCTCTGGGGATGCTTGGAAAATCACCAGTGTGTTTGCTGGCTGCTGGTTCACGCCAGCCCAGTTTTGCCTGGCAGGCTGAGAGAGGTCACGTCCCAAATGTGGCACATGGAGGCTGAGTTTAACTTCTCTCTTCTCTGGGCTAAAGGATGAAAAACCCACTTGAACACTGCAGAAAGCACATGAACACTGTGTGGGTTTGCTTATTCATGGGGGTGGTGGAAAGCTGCCAGGTCTGTCCTGTGTGTCCCTGTTCTGTGCCTCTCTGCTGCTGGTGGGCATCCTGGGGTCATCGTAGGTGGTGGTCTGTGGTCTCCTTGCCCAAGGTGCATGATGGCAGTTCCCTAGGGCTCTGTCCTTACTCTTGTCCTTCCCCTGTCTTTCAGATGTCCTGCAGTAACCTGTCCCCCCCCCGAAGGACCTGCCTGTCTTAGCCAGCCCGATCTCCCAGCCATCCTGCCAGCAATGGCCTTGACACCCCAGTGAGGGGTGAAAGGACGAGGAACGAGTCCCCCCAACACCGCCACATCCTCCAGGAGAGCCATGGAAGCCCCCCTGGATGTGCCTGTAGGGAACCTCATCGACTTTGATGCCGAAACGCCAGCCTGCATCCCCTCAGAGCCCTCCCCTCCCGCTGCCCCCAGTGGCAATGGGCACCTGGGAGACACAGAGGAGGTGGCCGGAGAGGAGAGCGATGCCACTGAGTCGGCGGACAGTGAGAATGACATGGGTGACTCTCCCAGGCACTGGGGTGGCTACCACCGCTCCTCCTCCAACGAGTCCTTCTCCTCCAGCCAGAGCACTGAGTCAGCCCGGGACGAGGTGACGGCCGAGCGGCGGGAGTTCATGCGGCACTACGTGGAGAAGATCTTCACGGGGGGGTGAGTGAGCGGGGCCAGCCAGCCCTGCTGATCCTGCTGCCAGGGGACATCCCACGGGATGGCATCTGGCTGCTTTCCCACTGCGGGAGCAGCAGTTTGTGTCCTTCCCCGTGCTTGGCTAACGCAGCTCGTGGCTCCTGGCCTTAATGCGGCATTGGAGCTAAAGGGGGGTGTATGTGCGAGATCTGAATTGCACCCCTCTCTCGGGCACGTTTCACCCCCAACTTCCATTCCCTCTTCTTTCTCCCCTTTCCCATGCTGGGGTCTTGCCATGGCGGGGGTCTCCAGCTCCTCTCCTCCGTTGGGCATCTCTGCTGCTGCTTGTACAAGTATCAGCAGCTCATACGTGCCCCGGAGCCCCACGGCAGCCCCCGGCTTCTCCCCCAGTCCTTCACCCCCTCCCTGGCTCCCATCGCTGTGGTCTCTGTAACCCTGTGGCTCGGGATGTCAAGCAGGATTGAGCAAACCGAGCATGACGAGCAGCAACAGGGGGTGGTTTAGCTCTGGGGCAGAGTGCCTGTCTCTGGAGCTCAGCTTCTGCTCAGGCTGTCCTTGGCTCTTCCCTTCTCCCTCTGCCTCTGCTTTCCCTCCTGCCAGGGCAGAACAAAAGAGCAACGTAAACTGAGGGATGGCAAAATGGATGCTTCCCTTCTCCTCTTCCTCTGCCTTCCTCCTGGCACTGCAGCACCCAGAGTGCTGCTGCCAAGAGGGGTGACATGGGGGACCTGAGCCATGCTGGCTGGACGGGGGACGCTGGCCACATCCTCAGCTTTAATGATGTTTGTGTTTTCCTTTTTTCCTTCTTGTTCCCTATTTCAGAGAGGATTTGGACCAAGAAGAGAAGGCCAGGTTTGGTGAGCTCTGCAGCGGCGAGAACGGGAAAGGCAGGGAATGGTTTGCCAGATATGTGAGCGCCCAGGTAAGGGAAGAGATGGGAGAAGTGGCAATCCCTTATCGGGGCTCTGGAGCAGCTGGAGCAGGAGGCTCAGGCCAGGGGGATTTAGCAATAGCCCAAAGCAATACTTCTGGGGAGCAGAAACTTGGGGAAAGGGAAGAATCTCAGTATACTTGCCGTACTGCCTCGCTGTAGTGAGTTGCAGAAGTAAATAGTTGCATCTTGAGGCAGCTAAATACCTGCTGGCTGCAACGTGGGAAAGAAGTCACCCATTTTATTTAAATCCCACCAGCACTCGGAAGCTTCCCATTCCCTAGAAAAACAATTCAGAGAGGCAAAATGCTGTCTCCGAGTGGGAGGCCCGACCGCCTGTGCTCTCTGCCCGCCTCCCTGGGGTGGGGGGAGGTCCCAGGGGGGCTGAGGATGCCCTTGCTGCTTGTGGCAGGCAGCTGCCCCGCTGGGCTGTGCTAAACCCTGTGCTCTGTGCCTGCAGCGCTGCAACTCCAAGTGTGTCTCGGAGCAGACCTTCTACCGCCTGATGCAGTCATTTGCCCTCGTGCTCTTTGAGTAAGTCGGGGGAGGTTGGGGCTTCATTGCAACCCCCTCAGATCAGAGCCATGGCTCAAGGAGGAACAGCAGTCATGATGCTGCTTGGGTTGCCATCACTGGGGGTCTTCACCAAATCCTCCCCCCATGTCAGGTGTCACCAGATGGATGACTTCAGCCCTGCCAAGAACCTCATGACCATGTGTTTCACCTACTACTACATGGGTAAGCGGTGTCTGCACCCTTGGGCTTTGCTTGTGCTGGAGACCAATGGCAAAGTGTGCCCTGTGCATGGGAATGGTGATGAATGGGTACCCAAACTTACTCTGATATCGAGCAGAAAAGAGACTCCATGACCCAGAAGCTGTGCAAACCCACTGGAGACTCTCGCTGGGGTGGCATCTCATGCTGATGCTGGTTTGCTGTTGCTTCTAGACAGGGAACTTTGTATGTGGTGATCCCAAGATGTTCCCCAGCCCTAAAGATGTGAAGTGAAACTCCCAGCCCAGAAGCACCTTGTCTCATTGCTTGGTGTGTGGTGGTGACCCCTCCATGGGGCTGGATTTTCTATCAAAATGGGAGGAGGATAAAAACCTACAGGAATTGGGATGAGTTGGGGCCTGTACTGTCTCCATCTGGCTCCAGGTCTCTGTGGTGCATCTTATAGCTGGGAACAGGTCCCCCAAGAGCTGGCAGTATGCAGGACTATGGGACCAACTGAGCTCCTACCTCTTTGCCTGCAGGCAAGACCCACGCGGTGCCCTTGGAGGCCAAGGAGAAGCCCATGGGCAGCATTGACTCATACCTGAAGTCAGCCAACAGCTGGCTGGCAGAGAAGAAGGACATTGCGGAACGACTGCTGAAGAACACGTCGGCCAAGACAGAGAATGTCAAGGGCTTCTTCGGGGGCTTGGAGACCAAACTGAAGGGTCCTACCACCAAAAAGAGCGAGTGGGTACCACCCTGTTGGGAGGGCAGGGTGAGCTGAGGCATGCAGTAATAAGGTGACCAAGCCAAAAACCTCCTGGGTGTGGGGCCACCATGAGCCATGAATTATGGCCATGGGAAGATGGTGTCTCATGGGAAGATGGTCCAGTGCTTCATAACTTGGTCATGGGGCATCTTATGTTCTGGGATTCCTGTGTCCCTTGGCCATGGAGATATGTGGTTCCAAGAGATGATGCTGCTGCTTTGTGGTTTTCTGTGTCATCTCTGCTAGGTCCAACTGGGAGGGACATTACAGTTTCTTAGCCACCTTTCTGACACCAGGGACAGTGGCATGGGAGCAGGGCGGGTTTCAAATGAAGGTGCTCCTCTTGCCAAGGGGAACAGGGTTTTGCTATGTGGGCTATCAGGGGGACAGGCTTCTTGGGAGCTGACACTGATTTCTGTGCCACAGCGAAGGTGAGGACAAACCAAAGGAGAAGCTGAAGAAGACGGGTGAGTGGAGCCAGCATTGCTGAAGTAGGCATGGCCAAGGCATCCCTGGGGAAGGAGCAAGGGTTGGAAGTGGTATGAGATGGCCAGCATTGCCAGAGCTGTGGGGTGGGGAGAAGTGCAGGAAGTGCTGTCTCCTGTGAGCTCATTGTCCCACAATGACATCTTGTGGCATCTTGTTCTCAGTGATGCAGGTTGCAGAGGTTTGGGCATCCACTGCCTCTGACCTCTCATGCTGCTTCAGTCTCCCTGGTAGCCATGTGTGCTACCAAACCGGTAGTTCAGCCCCTTGAGAATCCTCCTGGGACATTCATATCTTGATCAGAGCTAGTATCTGCCCAGAAAGGGCAGATGAGGATGTTGATGTTGAGGATGTGTTGATGAGGATGTGTTGGGGATGAGTATTTGGTTTGACAACCTTGCCATGGTGGCTGCTTGGATGCCAAGCTGGCAGGGGAGCACAAAGTCTGTGCAGGGGTGGGAAGGTGTGGGGGTCATCCAGACCTCAGCATCTAACTGTCTGTCCTCACAGTTTCCATGCAGAGCCCAGAGGAGGAGAAGAAAGGAGAGAAGATCTACCTGTACATGCACCTCAAGCAGCAGCCAATCTGGTAAAGCCTGCCTGGGGCAAGCTGACTCCCACCCAGTGTTGGCCTCCCTGAGGAGGCAATTTGTCCCCTTGCCCCCCCCCCCCCCTCNTGTCCCCTCCCCCCCCCCCCCATTCTCCAGATGTTTATACGTGCTTTTAAGTTGCTGCCACCCCTAAAAGAGGTGGCCATGGCTTTTGCACATCCTTTGTCCTAGTGACAGTGTGCTTGCAGCCACACAAGAAGCTGGCCCAAAACCAGACCAAATCTGCCAGATTTGCCTTGTCTCCTGGCCCCTGGGAAGTGGGTGAACTCGACCTTGGGAGAACTTGGGAGCAGGCTGGGGGAGATGGGGGATGGCTGTCCCCAATATCTCCCTCCCTCCCTCCCTTCAGGCACAACCTGCGGTTTTGGAACGCTGCCTTCTTCGACGCCGTGCACTGCGAGCGCAGGAAGCGGTCCCCCACCACCAGGTAGGACACATCCCTGTGGGAAAAGGAGGCACCATGTCCCCCATGCATTATTCTCTGCTCCTGTTGACCCTAAGCATTACAAACCACGGGGAACCACTCCATTTTCCAGCCCCGATTGCAAAGCTGCTGAGGCCACTGGGCTGCGGGGTGGGCAAGTGAGATCTGAGTCCTCTTAAGGATTTGGGAGCTTGATGATTTTCTTACTCATTTTACATCTCTTTTTTTTTTTGTGAAAGCAAAGCCCTAGAGGTGTGACCAGAAAGCCCAGCCAGGATTGGTGCTTGGTTTACAACCAGACCTGAGAGATGTCCGGTGCAGCCCTACAGCAGATGGGGAGGGCATGCACTGGGTCCTGGAAGTTCCCATGAGGGCCATGGAAGTGCTGCCAGCTCAGTGTGGGGACTGACCCCGGGGCAGCAGCAAGGATGAGAGCTGGAGATGGCAGCATGGTCAGCCCTGAGGGCTGGGAAGCTGGACAGAAACACTGCACAGGGAAGGGGCTGCCCATTTCGGGGGGTCTCTGTGTGCAGGAAGCATCTGAATGCCTGGACATTGGGACCCCATGGGGTGCAAGGGTAGGTGAGATGCTCACTGGGGTCATGCCCATTTCTTGCTCCACCTGCCATGAGGGCTTGAGCAATTCACTCCTCTCTCAACCATAGTGTCACCCCTCCCCGAAGCCAGGCTGCCCTGCTGCGTGTCTGTGCAGCACCTTGACGCTTTGAGCTCTCAGGGTGAGACTCATTGAGCTCAGAGCATTTGAGCAGCCCCTTTCTGAGCAGTGGAGGTGCTTCTTGAAGCAACCAGTCCTCTTGCATCCTCCCCACCACCCGAGCTGAGCCATGGCAGCCCTGGCTCACACCATGGGGTGCTCTGCCAGCCTCACCGCACCGATCAATCTCTGCTTTCCCCTTTATCGTGTTTCTCTTTTTCCAAGCAAGCCACTGAAAGAACCTATTGAACAGTAATGTAACCATAACTGCATTTGCTTTGATTAAGCCCCAAATTAGCAGCAGCTAATGTCTCACAAGGACATACTGCCACCGGCAGCTGCTCTCTGCTCCGAGTGCCTTTCTCAATTAATCTGATGGCTGAGTCTGCCTCTGCTGCAGAAATGAGCCTGACTAACGAATAAGCTTCGGGAGCTGCAGCCTGGAGTACTCTGAGTATCTCAGGGGGGTTGGAAGGTGGTGGTAACCCTCTCTCAGTCCCCTGGAGAGGATAACACAAGCCCACGGGGTGAACTGGGATGCTGTATGTTGGACATGAGGAGTTGGTTGGCGAAGGCTGGGGTTCCACGGTCTGGATTTGAAATGCCAGGGATGGTGCTTGACCTTGGCAGGCATCTGCAGGGTGCAGGGTGACTGGTTTATGATGGTGCCTATCTCTGTGGGTTGGCCAGGGCATTGCTGGGGTGGCTGGGTTGCATCCTCCCAGGGTTGCAATGAGAGCTGGGGAGGTTTTTTTCTCCTCTCGGTGGGGAGGGCAGGGGACGGGGGGAAGGAACCAGAACTAAACTCCTCTTTTTCTCTCTCTTTCCTCTCTCTGCCTCTAACAACCTTCTTCCATCTCTTCTTCTCTCCTTTCCCCTCCATCCCTCTGTCTTGCATGATCTTTCACACACCACTTTTGTCGGCCCCGTTTCTGCTGCCGCTCCAGAGGGAACGCTGGGGAGGAAGAGGAGAAGAGGTGTGTCTGTCCCCGTACTTCGGTGCATTAGTGTCCAGAGGCCGACGCTCACTTCAAGTCCAAATCCTGTCCTGGGGAGGGGGGTAACACGTTTTAGGGGGGCTCTGAAAGGCCCTTTCTCCACCCAGGAGGAACGGCCGCTTGGAGGTTCAATTTCATGGGCATCACCCTCTCAAAAGAGCCAGAAAGGGTGAGATTGGCTCCTATTTAATATAGCTTTTGAAAAAGAAGCCTGACTGGTTTCAAGCTGTGATATTTCAGGGTGGGAATCTGATGCCCAGCTGCTGGGGAAGCTGAGGGCTTGTGCCAGGAACGGTTCCCCAGGCAGGTTTTGGACATGAACTGAGTCTCTTTGTGGAGAAATCATAAAGCATCCCTCCCTCCTGTCCTTCCCGCTTGCTCCCAGCTTCTGCTGCCACGTAGAGGTGCTGAGGATCCTTTGCCAGCTGGAAAAGCTGGTCCTTTTTATTTTATTTTTTTATTTTAAATGCACTTTTGTGCTGCCATTCCTAGATTAAAAGAAAAAAAGCAGACAGGGGGCTGCATGTTGCAATCACGAGAGTGTCCTCCTGGTTGCAAAGCTCCAAAGCAGCCACATCCACCCGTGCTCCAGCCTCGGATTGGGGATGAGGGAGAGTCACAGAATCACAGAATCTCAGGGATTGGAAGGGACCTTGAAAGATCATCCAGTCCAGTCCCCCTGCCGGAGCAGGAACACCTAGATCAGATCATAGAGGAACGCGTCCAGGCGAGTTTTGAATGTCTCCAGAGAAGGAGACTCCACAACCTCCTGGGCAGCCCCTGCCAGTGTTCAGTCACTCTCACTGTGAAGAAGTTTTTCCTCATATTTAACTGGAATCTCCTATGTTCCAGCTTGCATGCATTACCCCTTGTCCTGTCATTGGATGTTACTGAGAAGAGCCTGGCTCCATCCTCCTGACACTCGCCCTTTCCATATTTATAAACGTTAATAAGGTCACCCCTCAGTCTCCTCTTCTCCAAGCTAAAGAGACCCAGCTCCCTCAGCCTTTCCTCGTATGGGAGATGCTCCACACCCTTAATCATCTTGGTAGCCCTGCCCTGGACTCTCTCAAGCAGTTCCCTGTCCTTCTTCAACTGAGGGGCCCAGAACTGGACACAATATTCCAGATGGAGTCTCACCAGGGTAGAGTAGAGGGGGAGGAGAACCTCTCACAACCTACTAACCCCTTCTAATACACCCCAGGATGCCATTGGCCTTCTTGGCCATGAGGGCACAGTGCTGGCTCATGGTCATCCTGCTGCCCACCAGGATCCCCAGGTCCCTTTCCCCTACGCTGCTCATTGCTGTCTTGCTGGAGCAGGGGATATTCTATCTTGGAGCAAACCACTCCAAGCGATGCCATTAGCAAGAGGATGAGGGTTCTTTGAAGCTTGGCAGTAAATCTTCCACGTGGCTAAGGCATGCACCAGCAAATGGATATCTGAAATATTGCTGAGATTAGAGCACTGCTCAGGTTGGCTGTGCGGGGTGAAACACTGCTGCTGCCACCGCCAGCGCTGGAAGATGAGTGATGCCGAGTGATCTGAGCCAGTCTCACCAGCGTGGCTCCCACCGGTGCCCAGCTGCAGCGAGGCTTTCCTGGGTGCACCAAAATACAGGGGAGGTGTTAGCAGAGCCCATGGGGTTACACACCCCCGTGCCTGCCCTGCTGTGCCGGTATGGAGATCAAAGGGTTTGAGTAGAGCCACATGTGGGCTTTCCTCCTTCTCAGGCGTTTTACCCCCGAATAACAAGCCAAAAGCACGGTGAATTTGTTCTTGGGCACTTTGATAAAGCTTTTTGGGGTTTTTTTTTTGCTCCCCTTCCTCCCTCAAAAACATAAAAAGGCAGGAAAAAAAAAAAAGATACAAACATGCTTCTGAAAGTGGGCCAGGGAGATCTCTGAAGTTTTGCTTCCAGATTTCAAAGCTCCTTAATTGACCTCTTCTCCTTTCTTTTCAGCCTCCAGATTTAGATGTGGTTTTTATTTGCTATTGTAAGCTTTATCTGGGAGAAATTACACCTATTTTTTTTTCTTTTTTTTTTTTTTTAAACCCTTTAAATGTATAAGTTTCCAGAGCCCTATAAATATAAACAGCTCAGCCCTGGAGAGCTCAGCCTCAGCTCCACAGCTTGCACCCAGGCTGGGCTGGCTTGAATCAAGACAGGCTCCCCTTCGTGGGGTCAGCCTGACTGAGCACTCACACTTTTCCAGTTTCAGCATCACAAACATGCTCTGGGGCTGAGCTGACCCCACTGAATTTACTGTGAGACACCCTTCTTCCCAGCCACCATTTCCACCCAACAGAGCTCCTCCTGTCCTGCTTGGCGTGCCAGAGCTGCAAGTGTACAGTCCGCTCCTGGTGTTCTCCTCTTCCTTCTCCTCCATAGAGCTGTTTTTCTTCTACCTGTCCCTGGTTTTCCTTGCTTTTCCTCCTCTTATCCTTGGCTGTAACCACACCTGAGTTCTGGGGAAGGGGCTGGCTTCACCCTGGAGCTGTAGTTTCCCTGGCGTGCATGCACTGAGCCCCCCTGCCACCACCTGAGCGTTGCACCACCGCAGTGACATTTCTGTGACACAGGCTTTATCCCCGAGTGGGACACTTGGATGGGACTCCTGCCACCTCCTCAAGTTGATTGCAAGCATCTAGAGCTTAAAAACCCCTTTCCTTTAAGGCTATGCTGCAGTTGCATTTGTGAGGGAGCTGGAGTAGAGCTGAAGCATCCTCCGGGCAGTGCTGGGATTTGGGACTTCAACCCGTGTGGGGCTGTGGGAAGGGTGTAGGAGCCCCCTGTGCTGTCAGAGGTGGGGGGAGATAAGTTTGGGGAGCAGCTCCCTTGGTGCTTGAGGCATTGGAGCCCTGCTGGAGATGCTGAAGAGGTGCCTGGTACCCTCCTGGTACACGCACACATGGTTGTGGGGCTTCAGTGGTGCCCTGCTGGGATGGCCATCCCCAACAGCTGCAACCCCCCCTCCTTCCTTGCTCGTCCCCCTTGGCAAAGCGATGTCACCAAAGGTGAGAAATGCAAGCTCTGTGCTGGAGAGGCTGATGCTAGTTCCTAGTTCTTAATCAGCACCTTCAGGAGAAAGCCAAAGTTGAAAAAGACTTTTTCCTGGGGCATCTAAAGATCTGTGGATGGATGCATGTGTGGGAGCTCATCCAGGACCACAGGAGCACTGGCAGTCAAGGGGCTCCTGGTGCCCTGCTGTCCTCGGGCAGCATGGCCCAGAGAGGGTGGGGGGGATGCAGGCAGAGGGTCCCAGGGTGACGGCAGTGCTAGACAGGCTTGTGCCTTGCAGGGAGAAGTGGTGCCACATGACGCAGGAGGAGCGTGACGACAGCCTCCGCTTCAACGAGAACATCACCTTCGGGCAGCTGGGGTGAGCAGGGTGTGGGGACCGTCCCTCTTGCTGCTGGGCTCTGCAGTGTGTCCTCATCAGCTGTGGGTGGGACACCCTAGAGATGTTCCCACACTGGGGACATCCCTTATGGTGCAGAGGATGCTTGCTGCTTCTCCCTGGGACCTGCTCCTGCCTCTTATGTTGCAAGTCTGGGCACCACAGGGACCTTGCATGCTCTCCCAGAGCTGAGCACCATCCCAGGGGAGAGGAAGAGGAAAGTTGGGGGGAAAGGAAGAGCAGCCTGGCCCTTCCCTCACCAAAAGCATCTCTCTTCTTCCTCAGCACCTTCATTCACAACATGCTGGCATTCGGCCTGAACAAGAAGCTTTGCAGCGACTTCCTGAAGAAGCAGGCGACCATCGGCAATTTGGATGAAGGTAGGGGTGAGCCTGGGGGATGCACACCCCCTTCGTGGGGTCCTGGAGGGATGGACCAGGGACACTTTGGCACCCTTCCAGCATCCTTTTCTCTCTCCTCCACAGAGCAATACAAGCTGCTCAGCGATCACATTGAGCAGATGGCCACTGAATAGCCACCCGTCCGGCATGCTGCGGCGGAGAGATGGAGGCCGGAGTGGGTCAGAGGGGAGAGAAAGCCACCTCCGGGGCTACCTGAAACTGAAGCTGGGCTACTTAAAAAAATCATACACACAAGCTGCAATAAAACCTGCATGACCGTCCACCAAACTTTAGAGCTGCACCAGGGCAGCCTGTAGAAATAGGAGCCAAACAGCTCCTCTTCCCTTGCCAGACCCTCCTGTATCTATTGTCAGCGTAGACAGCCCCAAAAGTGTATTTTGTCAGTTAAAAAAACCCAACAAAACACAAGAGGAAGGCAAAAAGAGAGTGACTGCTGCAGCCCCTGGGTGTGTTTATAAGAGCTGGATCCCTGTGTCTCCAGCCCCCACCCAGTGAAACGCTGCCTGAGGTCTTTGAAGGTTCTCGACATGACGGCGGTGGGTGCAGAGCTGCCACAAGGGTTTGGTTTGCTGCTCGGTGCCTTTTTGAGGCTGTCATGGATGGTGGTAAATCCAGAGGAACACAAGGCTGGGAGCCTCACGCTACCTTTCCCAGCCAGTGTCCGCCAGGTGAGAGGGTGGAGCTGGATCAGGGATGTGGGAAGTGATGGCAGGGACCTCATACAGCCAGGGAGGGAAGTCCCTGATGCAGGAAAGCAGCCAGCTCTGCCTCCAGTTTGACCCATCTCCCTTCATAGTGAGGCACTGGGTGTTTGCAGCTCATGGGTTTTTCCTGGCAATGCAGGAGCTGGCTGCTGAGAATGGCGATGGGATGGCAAGCTCTGAGTCATTCTGTCAGCAGGTTGCGTGGTGTGTCCAGGGAGGTCACCACCAGCTGGGGATGTGGGCTGTGTGGGGGCTTGCTGGGAGCAGAGATGGGGCTGGCAAAGTGCTGCTTCCTTCCTTGGTATAAAGCTCCTTTGGAGCTGGAGGGAAACCCCGCCTTTGGGAAGCCCTCCCCGCCTTGCCTGTGTGGTTTTGTACCTCTGGACAGAGACAAAACAGTTTGCTCCATATCACTAGCCTGGATCAACAGGAAAAAAGCCATGACCTTGGGTGGGATTGCCAGGAGAGGAGGCAGAGGAGAACCATGAGAAAGCAGGTCAGGAGGAGGTGGCAAAGCAGCAGCAAGGCAGATTCCCCCTGTGCCTGCTCCCTGCTGCATCATCAGCGTTGGGGTTGCCGTGGGCTTGTGGCTTTTCCCAAAGCCTCCTGGCTTCCCACAGCGGCTGTGGAATTAGATTGATTGCCCTCATTCCCCAGGGTTGCACCTCACTGCCCTCTCCTTCCCCAGCCCCTTTGCTCCAGCTGATCATCAATCAAACCTGATATTAGCCCTGTCTTAACTACATCTCCTATTCTGCTTAATGATGGCAGCTGCCCCAACTGCAGTGTACCTGTTTTTTCCCTGTGGACCTTGGCACAGGGTTTGCAGAGAGCCTAGGGACATGGGGACATGGCCGTTCCCCTCCATCTCTGCTGTGATGGGACCTCCTTGGCTCTGCCCATGGGGACAGAAAACCTCAGCCCCGTGAAACCAAGGGGCCAACGCTCCGTCTCACCCCCAAAAAACCATTGCCCAGGTTTCAAGGGACCATCAGTCCATTTTTCCCCATGCCATAAGATAAATAGCATTAACAGGGGGGTGGGGTTGTTTTTTTTTCCCACCCCCACGTAGCTCTGAGGTTCTGGTGTCATCTCCCAGGCATCAAAACGATGCTTTTACTTAAACTGGGCTCCTCTTGCTGCTGGAGCTGGGACTCTGCTTCACGCTGGGTCTCATAGGATGGATGGATCCTTCACTGGCTTTCCCTTGGCCGTTCCCAAACCTGGGA
>VZTM01000511.1:13760-24444 GCA_013400555.1 Jacana jacana | reverse complement strand
TCCCTCTTCATAGAAGCTCAGAATCTGTAGATGTTGCTTTAGTAAGCACAAAGAAGCTCCAATAAAACTAATGAAATTTACATCCTCCTAAAAACTTCTCTGAGACAAAAAGTAACCCATATTCATTCAGTTTGGTCTGGGACAGACTGCAGATCTACTGCATGCATTTTCCAATTAAAGGTTATTTTGAGTTTTAAAATCCAAGTCAGCTTAATAGTACTAGAAAAAAAAACAGATGCCTGTTTACTTGTCTCAGTATTTTCTTACTTTAAAAAACACTTTTTAATGTGTGACTTAAAAACTAACTATCCATTAGAATTGTAACTTTAATATTTCACATTGCAAACAACACCATATAAAATGACTCAGAAAATTAAGCATAACATCCTTGGGGGGAGGGGGCGCACCACACTCACCTTCACACTCTCATCAGCCTTGAAAATCCCAGCAAACAGGAAAGTCTACTTCATACTAAAACACACCCTTGTGACTGTTCTAACTTAGTCTTAGCTTATTTTCCACATTTCTGCCTCTATACTCCATAGACAATAACCTCATGGGTTCACATTACCCACATCAATTAAGTCTCCGACATTGCATTTTATTTGCCTTTTAACTTTCTACTTTTATACAGACTTAAAACATATGAGTCTAATATGATGCTAACGGAAGGTCTGTGTCACTCCATTTACTTTCCAAATGCACTATTTCTATGTTTTTCAAAACTAAAGTTTCCTTGAAACACTGCTTCACAGAACCCCATAATTTCTGATTTTCACTGGTTATGTACCTTTACCCACTCCACTCCCCGCACACAATTAATTTTAACCTATTTAAACAAATCAGTGCCACCAAGTTCACAGCAAGTGAGAATTTTCTGCATTGTGTCTGTCAACCATTTAAAAACAAGACCAAAAAATAACATAGAGGTATTGTAGTTTAGTCTCGGAATATACTGCAGTCTATTTCGCCTGTTTCCTGAGCCCTGTGATTTGTGATGGTTCAGAAAAAAAAACAGAAACCAGACAAAGCCAGACAAAAACTGGTGGTGTCTGAATAAGTTTTAATGAAAAGAGTAAACTATTCCTCCATTCATGTTGTTACATCCCATTGCCTCTCCTGTAGGATGTCTGGACCTAAGCAGCCCCGCAGTCTCAGGTTAGATATACCAAAACATTAAAAAGGTAAAAGTTGGAACTTGGCTACCAATTATGCATATAGCCACAGTGCATAGAGTTCTCACCAGTTTCACAGTAGAGGTTTCACTTACAAGCAGGTGCTAGACAGCATTCAGTGTNAGTAACTAGATATAGGGCCCAAGACAACAAAATGTAGCAAGCCTTTCCTCATGAGATATTCCCATGACAGAAAACAATACGAGCAAATATTCAGACTACACTCAGAAAGCACATTGACTAAGAAATCTAAATTATCATCTTACTCATACAGAAATCATTCTTCATATTACTAACAGCAGCCAATTATTATTAGTGAAGGATAAAGACTTGATTTTTCCTTCTCCTGTTTTTTTGGGTTCTGGGGATTGAGGTTTTTTTCCCCGGACTAGTGCACGCTATTAGTTTCATAAGGGCCAGTGTTACTGTTTCCTTAGCATCAACTGATAACCAGTATTTGAACACAGCGCTACTTTCTGACTTTGTGTTGATATATGTCACATGCTGACCACTTACACAGTGTTCATGGACAGATGCAGTGGTGCCAGAGGAACCAGCAAAATACAAATTTGAGAGGAGAAAGGCAGGGAAGGAGAAGAGAAAGAATCCTGACAATTATGCTTAGAAAGCTCAGGGCCGACTTAGAGTTTCTGTGTCTCCTCCTCTGGCCAGAATCACCTACTCAGCAGTAAGTTTGGATATTAGCCAGACACTTAATAGCCTTGCACAACTACTTGCCAATATTAGTATTCAGCCAAGAGCTCAAACATTCGTAATACTACAAAAAGCTTTAAGGAAACTTCTTCCTTACAGCTATCCTCCCCAAATAACAAAGTGACAGCTAAGTGCAGAAATTATCAATCTGACTTTTATAATTCTCAATGGATTCCAAAGTGTTTAAAACTGTTTAGTACCATACAGCTGCCTAAATATAAACCAGAAGCAACAAAATAGAAGAAATAAGAGATAACATAGAAGATGCTCCTATAGTCTCCATCAGGACTCATCTTCTTATGTTTTCCACTCTATCTTCCTGACTACCTCAGTTGACAAGGAAAGAGCTACAGATGTTATCTATCTGGCCTTCTGTAAGATCTTTGACACAGTCCCCCTCAATATCCTCCTCTCTAAATTGGAAAGAACTGGATTTGATTGGTGAACTGTTCGGTGGATAAGGAACTGGTTGCATGGTCACATGCACAGAGCAGTGGTCAATGGCTCAATGTCCAGATGGAAATTGGCGATGAATGGTGTCCCTCAGGGGTCCATACTGGGACCAGTAATATTTAATAACTTCATCAATGACAGTGGGATTGAGTGTACCATCAGCAAGTTTACACATGACACCAAGCTGAATGTTGCAGTTGACATGCCTGTGGTACAGGATGTCAACCAGAGGGACCTGGACAAGCTTGAGAAGGGCTCATGTGAACCACGTGACATTTGACCAGGTCAAGTGCAGGAACCCACACCTGAGTTGCAACAACCCCCAGTATCAAAACAGGCTGGGGGATGAAGGGATTGAAAGCAGCCTTGCATAGGAGGACTTGGGTATATTAATGGATGAAAAGCTGGACATGAGCTGACCATGCGCACCAAGAAAATCAACCATATCCTGGGCTGTACCACATGAAGCGTAGCCAGCAGGTCAAGAGAGGCGATTCTGCTCTTCTATTCTACTCTACTGAGACCCCACCTAGAGTATTGCATCTGGAGCCTTCAGCACAGAAAAGACACGGTCATGTTGGAACAGGTCCTAGAGAAGGGCCACAAAAATGATCAGAGGGCTGGAGCACCTCTCCAGGTGGGAGAGGCTGAGACAGTTGGGGCTGTTCAGCCTGGAGAACAGAAAAATCTCCAGGAAAATCTCACTACAGTCTTTCAGTACTTGAAGAGGGCTTATAAGAGAGATGAGGGCCAACCTTTTAGTAGGGCCTGTTGCAATAGGACAAGGAGTAATGGTTTTAAGCTAAAAGAAGAAAGATTCAGACCAGACATAAGGAAGACATTTTTTATTATGAGGGTGGTCAAACACTGGCACAAGTTGCCCACAGAGGTGGTAAATGCTCCATCCCTGGAAACATTCAAGGTCAGGTGTGATAGGGTCCTGAGAAAACCTTATCTAGTTGAAATGTCCCTGCTCATTCCAGGGGTGTTGGACTAGATGACCTTTAAAGTTCCCTTCTAATCCAGACTGTTCTACGATTCCCTCTATTTTGAGACACCACAAAAGGAAGGAGATCCACATAAAAAGTTTTATTCTATAAACACATATTCTGGCAAAGATTATTTTTTTTTTAATTAAATACTCTCTTATCATGACTATACACAGAAATCCAGTGCATGTATATTTAAAGTCGTGATCAAGAGCCAGAAATATTTCCTGCACATTCTTTTGGTTTACCTTGAGTTTTGGCTGCTTTTACAGTGGCTCAACACATCCTCATAAAAGAGAATACTTTTTTCTTTGCATGTTTTTTGTTATCTGTGCTCATTTAAAAAGTAAAAAACAGTAAGCTGATCAACTAGATACAGAGCAGTAAAATCTATTATTCAGTACACTTCCTTTCTTCATTAATCTGAGCAGCACAGCATATCTTATTTTAATAAAATAACAAAAAGACAATGAACAAAATGCTGGTTCGTATGGGGTTACTACAAGCTTACATTGTTTTTATCAAAGGGCAAAGGATTCTTTTTTCCTACTCACCACTATCAGACTGATCAAATTACTAACTTCTCTCTCCCATTTTTTAATCATAAGATGAAAAATCACCAATTTCTTCCTGCTACTCTACTACATAGAAGCACCTCTCCTGTGAAGACAGGCTGAGAGCTGGAGTTGTTCAGCCTGGAGAAGACTCTGGAGAGACGTTATAGCAGCCTTATACAACCCAAAGCTGGGGAAGGGACTCTTTATCAGGGAGTGTAGCAATGGGACAAGGGATCATATTTTTAAACTAAAAGAGGGGAGATTTAGATTAGATATTAAAAAGTTCTTTACCCTGAGGGTGGTGAGACACTGCAACACGTTGCCCAGAGAAGCTGTGGATGCCCCTTCCTTGAAGGCATTCAAGGCCAGGACGGTGGGGTTTTGAGCAACCTAGTTTTGTGGGAGGTGTCCCTGCCCATGGCAGGGGGTTTAGAATTAAATGATCTTTAAGGTCCCTTCCAACTCTAACCATTCTATTATTCTATTCCTTAGAAGTCTGAAAAAAATATATACGTGACAACATTAAAAGTAACATTATCTCAATTCTCAGCATTTTTTTTCTCTAACACTTCTGAAAGAATTCTTTCCTGCACTCCTGGATGTGACAACAGAAAGCCTACCCAGGGTTTCTAAGATGCTTAAGGGAGGTGAGCGATTCAAGATTTTATTTTTTTTCTTACATTGTGTCATATACTACAGACCTGAAAATAGATCATTAAAAAAAAAAATAAAAATTAAAAAGTCTCTATAGCCAAGCAGTGGCAGAATCATCACAACTAATTTTCATTGGTTTTCCCATAGAATATACTTTATCTTTATAAAAAGCTATAGGGTAGTGTATCTGCCAATTCTGAGCAACCTAAACCAAGTACAGCCCCTACAACTACTTATCTTGGAAACTATGTAACACTATTCATTCATTCTGATTTAATGGTCAATCAACAGAAGTAGGGACGTTTATCATCATTCTTTGTTTACAATACTAAACACCAGCATTAACAGTGTTGTTAAAAGTAAAGTTTCAAAGATGCAGAGTAAAATACCCCAGTTTTAACTGATCAAAGCTCACAGTCCCGAGTTTATTGTGTCATTGTCTTGCTAGCCATCTTCTCTCTCTACAACTTTTCACCTTAAGATCAGGATACAGATATTTCTAAAGGTTTGGTAAGCTTCTGTCTTTCAAGAGAAAGAATTCCTAACATCATCTTCTTTGCAGGTATGCAGATGTCTTGTGTGTGCTAAATTCTGTATCCTAATCTGTATTTGTTTCGCCTTCCATCCTGCAATTGTTAATCACTTGCTTGTTATTTCTTCACTGGTAAGAAATCTCATTTATTAATGTAAGTCTGCATTTACAAAGTTCAGCTTTTTAAGGAAGACTATTCTAAGGCACTTGCAAAACAGTATTTTTAGTTCAATGATTAAAAATTATGCTTTGAGTCGAATAATTTGTTTTTTTCTTTTGCCAAGCTTAACTAACTTGAACAACTGTTTAAAAGTTTACTGAAACACAGTCTTTGTTATAGATTGAATTAACTTTCTGTTTCAATTGAAAGCATAAATATGCTCTAAAACAACCTGGAAGTTTTCTAGTAAAAACTGAAGGATCAGACTTGTTTTTTCTATTATTTCTAAATTTTAAATGGCAACAAAAGCCACCTCTTTCCCTTTTAAGCAGTATGTTAATTCGTACTTATTCTTAATAACGACAAAAGCCTAATTTTTAAAGCTTCTTAAAATAACACCTGGAAGTTCAACAGGGACACAGAGGCAGTTCCAGACAATAAAAAAAAAGATTTTTTTTTTCTAGCAATACTACATATATATTTAATTATGTAACTTATTTAATTAAGAACTTATGTAAAGAATTGAATAAGGA
The DNA here is from genome assembly GCA_013400555.1 of Jacana jacana. Classification (NCBI taxonomy): domain Eukaryota; kingdom Metazoa; phylum Chordata; class Aves; order Charadriiformes; family Jacanidae; genus Jacana; species Jacana jacana. The sequence continues at coordinate 18,677 of VZTM01000511.1, read as the reverse complement.
CATCATTCAGCTTGAATTTCCATTTTTTAATTATTTTTAAAAGGTAAAGAAAATAGTAGGGTAAAGGAAAACTAACAAAAATTTTAATTAAGTAATAATATATCTATGTTCTGATTTAAATAGCCAAGCTTCTTTCTCTTGGCTGCTATCGGATTTGCCCTGCTCATGAAACATCCAAGTAGTACACAATAAAAAAAAAAATAAGCAAGTGGTTTGATACACATTTGAACTTCATAATGCCAATTTATCATCTAATCCACACTTCTAACTTGATTATGAGCAAAGAAAACTGAACCCTTGACAATTTAAATTATGGTCCAAATTCTTCAAATAGGAGGGAGGTGAGGATCTAATTAAATAAACAGCCAATCACACACACACACACACATACCCCTCTAAATCATCTTCTTGCTAATGACATTGAGTCACGATTCTGACAGAATAATCGTATGCATTTATTTTTTCAATTCACTTATTCTTGACTAACAGAGCCCGTTGTTGGAGTAAGCAATTACTTACCAAGACAAATATTATTGCAGAAATTTGCTACGTTAGCTGTTAACATGCAAGGAGGGAAGACAGGTTAAGGATCACTCAAATTTGGGAATGAGGAACCATTATGAAGAGCTGTCATTGCAGAAATAACTATTAAAATTTAGGTATTGAGAAGATCATCTTCAATCTTCAAAGGTAATATAAATAAGATGTTCACGTAAGTTGTATTTTATAAAAATGTTTTTAATATTCGTATATATAAAGACATTGTTTCAAATTGAAAGCTTTTGTAAACACTGTGTGGCACCTATTATCTTTCTTTCCCCTAATTCTACATAATAGCAAATTAGGTCATAAGAGATTAGCAATTAAAGACACTAAGGACAGTTAAATGCTCAGGAATGACAGAAGAAAAATATCACAATATTAAACAAGTATTTCCTTACAAATTATGTCCACAATAGGAAAAGCCACAATTCCAATGCATCAGGAATATTTTGATAATGCCAGAATAAGCAATGTTTTTCCAATAAAGCCACAGAAGTAGAATACAAAAAAAACCTTATTGCATAAGTTCATGCAATAGCAAATGTCTATATTGTCAATATTCACACCAACAGTCTTAGAAACATAAGGCTTTATGTTAAGGCTTAACACCTTAAAAATTGCAAATATTTGTTTCATAAATAAAACCTAAGAACTGAAAATAACATAAAAGGAAATTGACTAAAATTATAATTAGATCTGTACATTTGTCTACTTTCACGTTAGGAATGTTTAAGAATATTCTGTCATTTACATTAATGTAATTATTTTCATTTAAGATGCATTTATTTATACCTTAGAAATAATCAAAGATACTTCTATACAATGGAGTATTTTCACCTGAATTCACTAAGGCTACTCACAATTAATGTTATTAAATACGGGCCTATATATTTAGAGGATAAAGCTATATTTGTCTTGTTTGCTACGAAGTTTTCATTCTCATAAGAAACAACAGAATAATCATAGGATCAGCTATTAAGACTACCTGTGTAATTTCCAGCATTTTCTTCAAAATATCCCAATATTTACAACTTAGCAAGGCTAAGTATTCACTGTGCATTTTACATTTCTTGGATTCAAGAGTAATAATACAGATACTCAAACTATAAAACAAAATATCATGCATTTGTGCATTCAGCATGCTTTGGAGCCATTAGAATTCAAAAAGATGCTGAACATCTCTCTTCACTAGGATACAAGGGTATGCATGTGTTTTGGGATCATGCCAAAAAAAAAGAAACTGGCTGCGCTTCAGACACGTTAGATCAGAGTTGTCCAAGGAACTTGCAGGCTCTGTAGGTAGAATTTAGCTGCTAGATTCTACATCTGCACCGTGACTTCAGTTAGAGGGATAGGACAATAAGCATGACAAGTAGCAAGAAGCTTAAAAACACCACAACCAAAACCAAAACATGTCATTTGTTGATTTATTGAATCTGAGATTCTTCAAATAAGTAAAAAGTAGATTGGTCACTGAAGAAGTCAACATGTTAACAAGTCAAAGCATTTCCAGTAAATGCCAGTCAGCAAGAGTGAATTTCTAAGATAGGTTACTAAGTCAGTATCCCCTTTTAAAAACCTAATCTTAGGTTTTTTAACTTCTCAGAAAAGTTTAGGCTTTGCTAAACATCCAAAACAAAGGCCCACGTACATCCAATCACAACTTGAAACTCCGAGGTGTATTTCAAATTCTTCAACACATTCCATCTGCATCTGCCATCCTAAAAGGACTAAAGTTCTCACCGTACAGTTTTCCCTCATTATTCTCATTACAAATTACAGAGAACATAGCAACGTACAACTTCCTAAATATGCAAACTATCTATCTCAAAGTCTACACTTCTAATATCATGAAGGAATTCCAGGTTTCTGTGAACAAAGTCAGTGCAACAGTAGCAGAGCTTTATCCAGAGAAATGCTAAAACATCTTTGCTACTATTCTCTCCTTTGTCAGAGCTCAGCACCTGACAGACTGTCTCTGCAAGATGATATTGGTGTTCCTAATTGTTTTAACTACTGCAAAGTGAAATTTGGCTATTCAAAATATTCCAAAGCTGAGCATTTCAAAAGCTCCTACCACTAAATGAATCATAAGAACTCCCTGAGATCAACAGCCAAGAACACAACAGCACAACTTAAATACTGCACTAGCATTGTTAATTCAAACACATTTACATTTTCTTATAAAAACAAACTTTAGATATTTATGCTTATAAACTTTCTTGGACCTCACAACCATAGTCCACAACAATTCTCCAATTATTATGTTTTTTTGGTCATATGTAAATACAAGCAGTAACAAACCAACATAAATTCATCAACTTCAAAAGGACTGGTTTTTTATAAAATGTACTACATAACTAAAAAGTGATCAATTAAAAACCAAGTGGTCCAGAAAAAGATTTAACTGGTATTTCTGCTGATCTGCCTTTGCATTTTATTTTAAATATCACTCAGAAAAAGCAGCACTACCCAGTTAGAGAATTTAGTTTCTGAGATTTCCTTTTATTAACTAAAATCTTCAAAAAGAAATTATAATCTTATTTTATTTTAAAGTACCTCTTGCCTTTTTATCAGGAGTTAGCAAAAATATAAGCCAGTATTAACATTGCAAAAAAGTAAGTCGAGGCAACCTCTTCATTACTAAGTACAGGTAAGATCACTCAAAAGTTAAAATTTAGATCTCAAAAATGTTTTAAAGCAATCCTAAAACCGAGGAAAACAAATATAATCTCACAAATAAAAGAGCAATCTTATTAAAAAAAAAAAAAAAATCAGTATCACAGTAATATTTCCTAGGTGGATCTGACTAACCACCTCCATATGTATCCCAGGCATCTTGCAAACTAAACTAAACTGAGAAGATAACAAATGCATCAGAGTGGATAAAAATATAAAACCACCATAAATACAGGTGGGAGAACATATGTCGACTTTGGAAGTGATACACAGGCGGGTTGCCTCACCCCCTCTGAGGGGCGAACAACCCACTCTTTTCTGTTAGTCATCCTTCAAAGGTCTACAGAATCATCTTTCTAAAGCCAAAAAAAAAAATCACCTTGAGCATTCTTTTACAAAAACATGCATGCTGAATAGCTAATTCTCTAAATATCAGGTATAGGTGACATTCTAAGATGGCTGAACGTGCTCCCTTGGTATTTGACTTCTCAGAACATGGGCCACCTTACCACCTTTCTACAGCTTTCAGAGCAGGCAAGAGATAGGAGGGGTAACTAGCATGGACAATTATATTTTACTGCACCATTTATCAGAATTTGACCACCAGTAGGTATGGGGAGTTGAAAAACCATCCCTAAAATAAAAGATATTAGATGGGTCTCCTCCAAATGCAGCTTAACCACAATATAGAGTATCATAAGAAGTAATTCAAACACTAACAGAAGGTAAAAGAAGGCCAACGTTCAGGAAGACCAGACACAATTTCTAAGGCTGAAAATTCCATTTTGCACAGTAGGATGGGAAAGAACAAAATACGTCTTTGCATGCCAACTTTCTCCTTCGTGTTTGGGAAAGAGAGAAACCATTTCAAGTAACTGAACCCTCCGCCTACAGAAGACGCTTTCTATTCATAAACCCATCTTCATGGTACAAGAGAAAAAAGCCCCACACAATTAAAAAGTCAAAGCATGTGATCTCAATGCTAGAGCAAGGAAGGAAAATAAAACAGTATCACCTTCCACACTCAGGAAGAGAGAGGATCAGCCTAGGTACCCCACCAACTGAGCAAGATTAAAACAGGAGCTATTTAAAGGCAATGGCAGCCAAGTCTCCTCCAAACCTGTCTAAATACACTTTGTCCAACACAGAAACAACCTTTCAATCCTCAACATTACCCTTCAAAATTATCAACTTCCAACTATTTTCTGTAATCAGTACTTTTGCCATCTAGTCTCTCAAAGCAAATGGCATTTCTGACAGATTGACAAGAAGTGTACAAGCTTGCTTTCCCTTTCACCAGCAAAGTATCTCCTGCCCCTTGCATTTGAAATTTTAGTGGCAATAAAAGAAAATGTCTACTCGAAGAAATACTATGAATGAACTAGCACTACAAAACAAACAAAACACCAAGGAAGAAAACCAAAAAACCTCAACCAAAACCAAACCGAAATAAAACCACACAGATAGTAGAGATCTCTCCGTTTGTAACCGGGTGATCTGCTGAACCTAACCTCGAGTACACTTGTGAGCGATAAAGCCCACAGCTTCTCCGTAGTTTAAACATCTAGCTTCAACCTGAACCAAGAAGACATTAAGTCTCAGGGACTATCCTTATCTCATTACTTCTTCGGAAGAAGAAACTATGTTCCCTTCACTGTCAAGACAGAAAGTCTGTCTCTTCCCCCCCCCCCCCCC
>VZTM01000507.1:0-10718 GCA_013400555.1 Jacana jacana | reverse complement strand
GTTGTATGGTGGTACCTCTGTAAATTACTGATCCATGTCCAAGGAATCAGGCAGACAAGAATATTAGAATTATACTGTGGCGGAACGGTAAGGCAGAGCCGATTTAGGGAATTCGGGGAACTCAATTGGGACAAAGAAGTAGTTAAAAATAAAAAAAATAGACAAAGCCCAGGCGAAGGCATGACAGGGGTCGTGGCAAATAAAAGGCCAAGAATTCCTCTGAAGAATACCTACTGCTGCCGAGAAGAATTGTTACCTCATTGCTCCCTGCAAAGGAGTAGACAAGAGAGGCACTAAAATTGTGAGGAAAATGAGGGCCTGTATTATTATCCTGATGTTAATCAACATGACTTCAGGAAATATACACCAGCCATTCCTATGGACTTTGGCCAGACTTGACGATTCACAAGTAATTAACAAAACAACCCAGACAGGCTACGCCCCCTTCTTTAATGTCACAGTTTGTAACCTACTAAAACCAATATTGAAGGAAGGGTCATGTCACCACAATAGGCAATATAGCTGGGGAGCAACTAATGCAAGAGCTACTTATGTCCAAGTTCAAACCTGGGAAAATCATATAGTAATTATCCTGTATATTTTTATTGTGCTTAATGGGGTTGCGAGACTTTGGCTACCACCTGGAAAACCTCCTCCGATGACAAATACCTTAAAATTCACTGGGGACACGACAGGTGTCAAGAACCTACTTATGATTATGCCGGGGATGTGAGTAATGCGGGAACCTGTAAGTATTTCCATCTAGAATAGAATCATAACATAGAATCAGATAGGTTGGAAGAGACCCTTGGGATCATCAAGTCCAACCATCAGCCCTACTCTACAAGTTCTCCCCTACACCATATCCCTCAACACCACATCTAATCTACTCTTAAACACAGTCAGGGAGGGTGACTCCACCACCACCCTGGGCAGCTGATTCCACTGACTGACCACTCTTTCTGTGAAAAACTGTTTCCTAATGTCAAGCCTAAACGTACCCTGCTGCAGCTTGCAGCCATTCCCTCTTGTCCTGTCGCTCATTGCCCGTGAGAAGAGACCAGCACCAACCTCTCTACAATGCCCTTTCAAGCAGTTGTAGAGAGGGATGAGGTCTCCCCTCAGCCTCCTCTTCCTTGAACTAAACAATCCCAGCTCCCTCAATCGATCCTCATAAGCCTTATTCTCCAGGCCTCTCACCAGCTTCGTTGCCCTCCTCTGTACTCGCTCCAGCACCTCGATATCTCTCTTGTGTTGAGGTGCCCAGAACTGGACACAATACTCAAGGTGTGGCCTCACCAGTGCTGAGTACAGGGGGACAATCACCTCCCTACTTCTGCTGGTCACACTATTCTTTATGCAAGCCAGGATGCCATTGGCCTTCTTGGCCACCTGGGCACACTGCTGGCTCATGTTCAGCCGCCTGTCGACCAGCACCCCCAGGTCCTTTTCTGCCAGGCAGCTCCAGCCACACTGCCCCAAGCCTGTAGCCATCCATGGGGTTGGTGTGGCCCAAGTGCAGGACCTGGCACTTGGCCTCGTTGAAGGCCATGCCATTAACATTGGCCCATCTATCCAGTCTATCCAAGTCCCTCTGTAGAGCATCCCTGCCCTCAAGCAGATCAACACTCCCACCCAACTTAGTGTCATCTGCAAACTTACTAATAGTGTTTTCTATGTCCTTATCTATATCATCAATGAAGATATTAAAAAGGAAAGGCCCCAATACTGAGCCCTGAGGAACACCACTTGTGACCGGCCGCCAGCTGGATTTAACTCCATTGAGCACCACCCTTTGGGATCGTCCTTCCAGCCAGTGCTGGATCCAGCAGATCGTACGCTCATCCAGGCCATGAGCAGCCAGTTTTTCCATGAGAATGTGGTGGGGGACAGTGTCAAATGCTTTGCTAAGATCCAGATATATTATATCCACTGTCTTCCCCCCATCCAACAATTGGGTCATCTTATCATACAAGGAGATCAGGTTCGTCAGACAGGACCTGCCTTTCATAAACCCATGCTGACTAGGCCTGATCCCCTGGTTGCTCATTACATGGCTAGTGATAGCACTAACGATAAGGAACCCCCAGGATGCTGGGTGGGTTATAGGCAGAACTTGGGGAGTAATGCTTTGGGAACCGGGAACAGACAGGGGAGTAACGATACATATAAAAAAGGCTGAAGTCAACATACCACAGGCTGTAGGACCCAACAGAGTTCTAAAAAAGCAAAGAGGCCAGAAGAAAAAGAAAACAGAAACTTCCACAATTTCAGTTACCCCTTCAGGGAAGTATTCAGTTCCCACTAATAAGACAGAGGAAATGCCCAAAGAGGAGGAACCCTTATGGACTGTAATGCAGGCAGCCTATCAAGCTTTAAATGCAACAAATCCAAATTTTACCATTTCCTATTAGTTATGTTGGTTATTGAGGGCAGGGATGCTCTACAGATGGACTTGGATAGACTAGATAGATGGGCCAATGTTAATGGCATGGCCTTCAACGAGGACAAGTGCCAGGTCCTGCACTTGGGCCACAACAACCCCATGCATCGCTACAGGCTTGGGGAAGTGTGGCTGGAGAGCTGCCTAGCAGAAAAGGAGCTGGGGGTGCTGGTCGACAGGCGGCTGAACATGAGCCAGCAGTGTGCCCAGGGGGCCAAGGCGGCCAATGGCATCCTGGCTTGCATAAAGAATAGTATGACCAGCAGAATATTTGTATAAATGAAGGGCAAATTGGCACACCAGGGGTAGCACGTTTGTGATGGGGAGACCCCCTGTGCTACCCAGCACTGAATAAACATACCTACTTTGCAACTTTCCAGGTTGTGGAGTCTATTTCCGCACATCAGAGGGAAGGGACAAATCCACTACAGCTTACAAACTCAGCCCACCAGAAAGTGTCAGCATTATCCAAGACTCACATTGGATCAGATGCCTCAATTTACAACTAGGTTTTATATTCCACAAATAATTTATTAAGATACAGAACATTCATCCATTGGGATTTAGAAATAAGCTCATATCCTGTACAGATTGCACATTTCAGCTTCAAATTGGAAACAAAGGAGTCAGCAAATATTATTAACAGAGCTGCAGTCTTGTAATAAATACCAAGGGTGGCTTCCAGTGGAGACAGTCTTAGTATAGTGCTTACTGGTATGACCACAAGAAGGATCCCATTTGGCAAGGCTTGAAGTACCCTTTGGGAAGACAGGGATGTGCTGGATCGAGCACCGGCTGGAAGGACAGTCCCACAGAGTGCTCAATGGAGTTAAATCCAGCTGGTGGCCAGTCACAAGCAGTGTTCCTCAGGGCTCAGTATTGGGGCCATTTCTGTTTAATGTCTTTATTAATGATGTTGATAGGGATATAGAGTACCATCAGTAAGTTTGCAGATGACACCAAGTTAGGTGGGAGTACTGATCTGCATGAGGGCAGGGAAGCTCTGCAGAGGGACTTGGATAGATTGGATCGATGGCCCAATGTTATATGGCAGGTGCTTGCACAAGGCCAAGTGCCAGGTCCTGCACTTGGGCCACAACAACCCTGTGCATTGCTATAGGCTTGGGGAAGTGTGGCTGGAGAGCTGCCTGGCAGAAAAGGAGCTGGGGGTGCTGGTCGACAGGCAGCTAAATATGAGCCAGCAGTGTGCCCAGGTGGCCCAGAAGGCCAATGGCATCCTGGCTTGCATAAAAAATAGTGTGACCAGCAGAAGTAGGGAGGTGATTGTCCTCCTGTACTCAGCACTGGTGAGGCCCCACCTTGAGTATTGTGTCCAGTTCTGGGCACCTCAACACAAAAGCGATCTCGAGGTGCTGGAGCGAGTGCAGAGGCGAGCAACGAAACTAGTGAAAGGCCTTGAGAATAAATCTTATGAGGAACGATTGAGGGAGCTGGGAAATGTTTAGTTTGCAGAAGAGGAGGCTGAGTGGAGACCTCATTGCTCTCTACAACTGCTTGAAAGGGCATTGTAGAGGGGTTGGTTCTGGTCTCATCTCACAGGTATTTAGCGATAGAACAAGAGGAAATGGCTGCAAGCTGCATCAGGGTAGGTTTAGGCTGGACATTAGGAAAAAATTCCTCACAGAAAGCATGTTCAGGCACTGGAAACGGCTGCCCAGGGAGGTGGTGGAGTCACCATCCCTGACTGTGTTTAAGAGTCATTTAGATGTGGTGTTGAGGGATACAGTGTAGTGGAGAACTTTGTAGAGTAGGGCTGATGGTTGGACGCGATGATCCCAAGGGTCTCTTTCAACCAAAGTGATTCTTTGATTCTATATCTCTGAAATGATGCTTTGCACTAGGTGTCCCATTCCTCTTGTTGAGTAATTAAACCCCTCAGCCAGCCAGGCACCACCAGTAGGTTGTTCCGTTTGATGCATTCAGTCCTGGGGAATGTCGAATGTTGTGCTCTGTGCTCGCTGTTTCAGATCTGCAGCTGTTAATCTTCCCTTAATATAAAAGGCAGATGAGTTAGTTACAGTAAAAGGTAACCAAACATAACTGTTTACATAAGGTGCCCCTAAGTCCATCCCAGCCCTCTGTTATCTAACTGCAGATTTTCTACCCTTTGAGCACACAAAATTAAACAATTAGTGTGATATATGTGTTTCCTAGCACCCCACGTGTGAGTCACTTGAGTGTGGACTTAGGATTGTGTTGGCTTTCCCGACTTTCTCTTGACTTTCTTCCTTGTAATAATGGCAAAGCTCTCAAATTTAAAAGAACGTAAAAAAATCACAGAATCATATACTTTTGTAGGGAGGTCCTCTAGTCCAAATTTCTGCTCAAATCTGAACCAGTCAGAGCAGGTTTTTCAGGCATGGTCCAACTGATTTCTGAAAGTCTCTCAAGGTTGGAGTTCACACACATTCTTTGAGCCCTCCTGCTCCAGTATTTGACCAACTTCAGCTGAGGGGAAAAAAATAAATTAGAAAATCCCTTGTAACTAGTTGGTATTTCCTGTATATATAAAAAGTGATTTATGTTGCTTTGTTTCCTTGTGTTGTGCACCTTCTAGAAGAGGCTTGCTCTGATCTCTGCCTTTCCCTCCTGTTAGGTCTCTTCAGAGCCATATTGAGTGCTGAATAAATCCAGCTCTCATCCTCTCATTGTCCATGGTGTGCTCCAGACCCCTCCCCACCTTGGTGGTTTCCCCTGGACTTGCTCCAGTTTCTTGGTGTCTTTCTCATCTGGAGACACCAAAGCTGGACATAGTAAGGCTTTTGATGCCGTCTCAGGTGGGTCAAATAGAAGGGACTGAACATTTCCCAGGAGCTGCTGGCTATGGTGTTGCTCATGTAGCTCAGGACACTGAGCTGCAAGGACACATTGCTGACTCATATTCAACTTGTTATCCACCAAGAACCCATAATCTTTGCTGCCAAGCTGCTTTCTACCTGGCTGGCCCTCAATCTGTGCTGTTGCATGGTGCCTATTAGTCTGAAGTGAAACTGGTGAAATGTAATGTAAAAGCTTTCAGCAATGGCTGATACAGTATTTCTTTTTTTTATGTTCTCTGGCATTTACAATTTGAGACATTAAAACAGGTACATCAACTGCCCTATCATAGTAGCTTATCTTTTCAAATTTTTTTTCCCAGCTCTACTATAAAGAGTCCAAACCTATTCATTGTTAATTCTTCTTGAAATCATAAAACTGCATTAAAAAGAAAAAAAAAAAGGTGGTGATTTGCCTATGAAATAAAAAAGACCCTAAAAAACCCAAGAAACATCCTTGTCTAGGGCAAGAGAATTTCATACTGCTCATGGACATAGAGTTTATTTTTCTCTCCTACACAAAGAAGTACAGATTGGTTTATTTATATTTTTAAGTGTGAAAGATCACTTGCTATAGCTTTATTTTTCTACATTTTAAGAGAAAAAAATACCATCTGGGGAAAAGAACCCTGAAGAAATTAATAAAATTCATATAGCCTATACTGTAGGGTTAGGGTTAGAGTCAGGGTTAAGGTTAGTTAGCTGCTCGATATCTGAAGTCAACTGAAAAGTATCTGAGCTGTAAAGGTAACAAGGTCATTACTGCAAGTACACAAAAGGAACTTAGCAAATGTGCTAATTGCACTAACTTCATAGAATCGTAGAATCATTTTGGTTGGAAGAGACCCTTGGGATCATCGCGTCCAACCACCAGCCCTACTCTACAAAGTTCTCCACTACACCATATCCCTCAACACCACATCTAATCTACTCTTAAACACAGTCAGGGATGGTGACTCCACCACCTCCCTGGGCAGCCCATTCCAGTGCCTGAGCACTCTTTCTGTGAGGAATTTTTTCCTAATGTCCAGCCTAAACCTACCCTGCTGCAGCTTGCAGCCGTTACCTCTTGTTCTATTGCTAAATGCCCTTGAGAAGAGACCAGCACCAACCTCTCTACGATGTCCTTTCAAGCAGTTGTAGAGAGGGATGAGGTCTCCCCTCAGCCTCCTCTTCCTCAAACTAAACATTTCCAGCTCCCTCAAGCGCTCCTCATAAGATTTATTCTCGAGGCCTATTACCAGTTTTGTTGCTCACCTCTGTATCCGCTCCAGCACTTTGATATCTCATATTCGTAATTGTAAGTCATGTTAGCTCCATTTCTGAAACTTTTTTTTTGGTCCTTACTAGATTCAAAGACTATAATCCTACAAATTAAAAAAAATAAATAAATAAACAACACCACATTATTACAAAGTTACTTCTAGGTTTTTTGGGTACCTTTCAGATCATGTTGGCCCACTTTAGGGCAATTTCAGTACTTGGTCCTTTAAAAAAAATTAAAAAGTTGAATAATTGAAGAGAGATGATGGTTATTAAATACACAGAGGATGCCAAGCAGGGAGGATCTGCAAGTATTTTATTTGACTGAAATGATCTTGACAAATTGGAGAAATGGTCTGGAAAACTATGATGCAGTTTACAAATGACATATGCGTTTAAAAATAACTAACTGCACAAATACAAGAGGAGGAACCAGTGAGCAGGCAAAATTTCCAAATACGGTAGATCTGATGCTTCTTTTTTGAGTCACATTCCTAACATGACTCAACAGTTTCAGACTTGAATAAAAAACCCCACCAAAATACTGAAATGTGTATGAAAAAGTATCACATGCAAGATAGTGATACACACAATCTTTTTGGTTTTCTTGCTATTGGCCATTTTTCAACTAAAGTGCTACAGCTGGTTTGAGGTCTCACATTTGAAAAAAATACATGCATCAGCTTGTAAAAGCCATGGGGAGGAAAAGTTGAAGTGTCAGAATTTTGTTGTTTATTTTAGCAAGAAAATGAAGAAACATGTTTTGGATATGTAAAGGAAAGGTTGATGCAAAGGTAAGGGAAAACCAGATTTCCATGTTTGGCAGAAGAAACATATTGCACTGAGAGATTTTACTCAGATGCTAGAAGCAGCTTCATGCAAGTTGGTAAGTACAAAGCTAAACAGACATCTGTCAGGAACAACATTGCAATTGTTGATATTATTTTAAGTAGAGAGAACTAGATGCCTTCTGAGGATCCTTTTAAGCCCTACCATCAATGATTCTATAAATCAGATCATTATCTAGTAAAAGAATATAAAAGGTCAGAAAATGATACCAAAATTATTTTCTCAGAGTGAAAAGTATAGGCTTTTCAACTGCTCTTAGAATTTGCTACAATGTATAAGCAGCAACAAGAGAATCGGAAATTATCGTTTGAAAGTTTGCTAGTTCCCTTTGGCTGGAGACAATTAAACTAACTCTTGATTTTCTTCTCATGCTCCATTTCTACAAAACATCTTTCAGGTGCAAAGAAGGACAGTCTCAGAACTAATCAGACTTCCTTTCCATTCCTGAAGCAGCATCACTGAACAAAGTACATAGCTATTTTTGCAAATCAATCTCATGAAGACCTGTGTAAGAACTTTACTTGTTGTTGTTGGTTTTGCCTGTTTGTTTATTTGTTTTTGTTTATGGGGCACAAACTGATCTCCAAGCTCCACTTCAAACTGCAGCTGGGTTGAATCCTTCCCATGTTTTTATCACACACTTGATTTTGATTGGCATGTCTCACTCAAACTGATTGAGAATTACTGACTTTTGGTGTGTGATTAAACAGATTATCAATACTCTATCAAGTTTTCCTCACTCGATTGATAATCCAGTTTCTCTAGCAGTTCACTGGGTTGATGATCTAATTTTTCAGGTCTATATTGTTTGATTTAGAATGTGAAGTGATGTCATAATTCACTATTTTAATCTCTAGAATTCTTGTTATTCTGGAATTAAGTTCTAAGCTTTTTCAGCTGAATCTACTTTTCTTCCCATAAATATTCAGGAAGGCTCAGAGGAATAAAGAGGACAATTCTTCATGCTGATAGTCAAAGCATAGTATTTACCTGCTATGTTAAAATGTAGCCAAAGTTCCTATTCCAGATCTGGTAGGTTTTTTTGAATGTTTGTCTCATGCCTGGCATAAATAAAGCAGTGTTGCTAAGACATTGGAGGGCCATTTGGGATTTTAGTGTAAAGTCTGAAAGATCTCAGTCACTGACACTCAGAACTAAGACCACGTATACATTGGCATTTTTCACAAAACAAAATCCTACCTTTCAGCCACTCTAATTTTAACTCAGACTTGCAAAACAACGGTTACCGACTAGCCATGCAAACCATTGTAACAGATTGATCACTTTGATCTCATGCAGAAGTCAGTAATCATAACTCCATCATATTCCTTTCTCATCATATCCGAGCAAAATTATAGAAATGCTGCCCAATCAGAGTTGAGCCTTCAGAGGAAGTAACAGAGAAAATCCATATGGAAATCACAGTGGCCAGTTACATGTCCCACATTCTGCTTTCTAAAACTAGAGACAAAAGTAAAACCCTAGCATTTTTCCTCAGGGTTGTCATGGTTTTGGCTGGATTGACTACAGGTGTGACCCTCCAATGGGGCAAATAACAAAATTACCCAACCTTGGATGTTCTAGCAATAAGTATAAGCAAGGGCCTCTCTGCATACCATCCCTTGGTATAATCAGGTCTTATCACTGTGAGAGTGAACAGTTTCTGAACAATGTGCTGTTAATTTCAGACTTCAGTTAGTTAGAAGAGGCCCAGCTAAAAAAGTAAAATTGTAAAACAGAAAATTGGTTCTGTTTTACCCCAAACCAGGGCAAGGGTGTTGGAAAAAAAGTTTAAATTCCACTATTTTCATAGCTGATATGACATTTTTTGATACCCTAGCTGAATTTAAAAATGAGACGAGAAGGAACAGATGCCAACTGAAATATCAAAAATTATATCTGAAACTAGTGGCAGAAGTGGAAAATCCAGTCTCCAAATTTCTGGCTGAAACTTTACTTTGCATATTGTGCTGGTTTTAGCTGGGGTAGAGCTAATTTTCTTCATAGTAGTTAGTATAGGGCTATGATTTGCATTTGTGCTGGAAACAGGATTACAGGAATACAGGGAAGTTTAGCCATTGCTGAGCAGTGCTTACACAGAATCAAGGCCTTTTCTGCTCCTCATACATCCCCATCAGTGAATAGGATGTGGGTGCATAAAAAGCTGGGAGGAGACACAGCTGAGACAGCTGACTCCAACCAAAGGGATATTCCATACCATATGATGTCATGCTCAGCATATAAAGCTGAGTGAAGAAGGAGGAAAGAGGGGACGTTTGGAGTAAAGGCATTTTGTCTTCCCAAGTAACCAATATGTCTGATGGAGCCTTGCTTTCCAGGGATGGCTAATCATCTGCCTGCTGATGAGAATTAGTGAAATGATTCCTTGTTTTGCTTTGCTTGCGTGCGCAGCTTTTGCTTTACCTATTAAACTGTCTTTATCTCAACATATGAATTTTCTCATTTTTACTCTTCTGATTGTCTCCCCAATCCCACCAGGGGGAAGTGAGAAAGTGGCTGTGTGGTGCTTAGTTGCCAGATGAGGTTAAACCACAAAAGATAGTTACAGAACATCCTAAGAAGTGCTGTACAAAAGAATTACTTGACTGATATTCCAGAAATGAGAGACGTATACAAGTGTACTAGGAAAACAGTGTCCTCTCCTTTATAAAAGTTAATACACTGAGATATAGAAAAAAAAAAAGTCACCATCTAAATGGATGCTAATTAGCAGTCTTATTGGCAGTCTTACCAGAGAGGCCAAGAACTAAAATTAGAACTGTCCTGAAAACAGAGTGCCTGTCTAGTAAAAATATCTGGTATTTCCATATGCATTTCTGTTCTGAACCACAAAGAAAAGTCAAACTAATGAACATCTTAAAGAAGAAAAATTTTGGAGATTTGTCTTATTGAAAAGGTCCCAATGCAAAATTCACTATTTTCAATCCACATGATTCTTATGATACTAGTTAGTTAAAAGAGGCCCAGCTAAAAAAGTAAAACTACTGAACAGAAAATTGGTTTGTTTTACATCAAACCAGGACAGCTGTAAAGACATGAAAGACTCAATTAAGGAAGCTGCTTATATGTTAAGAAGAACTACACAATCATAGAATGGTTAAAGTTGGAAGGCACCTTAAAGATCATCAACCTCCAACCCCCCTGCCATAGGCAGGGACACCTCCCACTAGAGCTGATCTAATAATAGTAAATTTATTTTCCTTACTTCAAATAAGCACATTTATTCCAAATAGAATAAGAATAATAGAGTGTCCTTTAATACCTTAAGTGAATTATTTTAGAATGTTGATGATAACTTTCTTCTT
>VZTM01000505.1:0-20749 GCA_013400555.1 Jacana jacana | reverse complement strand
GCAATGTTTTCCTTTTTCCAGTCACCAAAGACTTCTTTGAATTGGGGGAATTTTCTCCCCCAGTCCATGCTTTGCAGTCCATCCACTCAAAAGGTGTGGGGAAAGACATTGCCAGTGAAGACAGAGGCTGAGTCCCTCAGTCTTCTCCACATCTGCTGCTCCCAGTCTGCCAATCTTGCTCACTGTGGGGATGGTACGCTTGCTTTGATGTTCATTCTCTGGATGACATACCTGTAGAAGCCCTTCTTATTAGTCTTTGTGTCCCTTGCCAAGTTCAGCTCCAGCTGCACCATGGCCTTCCTGACCTCATCCCTACACAACTGGGCAGCATCCCTATAGTCTTCCCAGGATGCCTGCCCCTGCTTGTACTGCCTGCGAATTTTTTTCTTGCCCTCATTATCTTTCTTTCCCCCTATTATCCTGCCCTCATTTCACCTGATGATGCTCAGCACCATTCAAGAGGGACTCTACTTCACCCCAGGATCAGGCTTTACAGCTTTAACCCTCCTTATATTGGTGTAACAGAGAAGAAAAGGCTGCTTCCCTACACATTATCACAGTCTGACCGATCATCATGATCACCAAATCCAAGGATAAATGGTGTTCGGAGGTTTTCCCATCTGTTCCATTTTGTTGTAAAATCAAAGTACAGACCTGGTTCATTCCCCACTGTATTTCTTTACATCTCCAGTCTCCTTCGTCTCCTGGTTTTACATGGTGAGCAGACTCAAGCTTACCACGAGGATCTGCACACAGAAATGCCCTATTTGAATTTCCATCTGTCAATAATATTAAAGCAGAACCACCATGGCAATTACAAGTGTACACAATAATCTTGTCGTCCAGTGTCTTTAGCACATCCCAGAATGCATTAAGATAGTGCCAGGAGAGATTCAGCTCTGTTGGCTCAGCTGTAAATCTGCAATCTGTACAAAACCACCCAAGTGTCAATCAAAAGACGTCCCTACTCTCCGCGTGGTTCACAATGCATAATTTAGCTACTACGCTTGTCAGGTTCTCCACGCTGCTCTTCTACCTGATGGTAAATGTGTTCACCAACCCAACTGTCATCAACAAAGAAAAACAGCACATGGAGATAAAAGGCTAAAGGAGGCAAGAGACCTCTTTTCCTTTCACAGTTAAAGAAATTGCTAGTAAGGGAAAGTTTTGTTAGACTTAAATTTTTAATGCTCAATGGGTAAAACATCCCAAGGGATGGAGGATGTTGAAAACCAACCATTTAGGTGCTGTGCTAAGGAGAACAGTGTTTGGGTAAGACATAGGAGGGGATAAATACTGTCCCTGTTTGAATGCAAGCTAATATAGTGGGGAAATTTTAACTAACTGATAAAAAGTCTATGTTACATCGTACCCCTATGGTCCAGAAAACAAAGCCTACACTACCCCACAGCCTTGCCACTGTCAAAAAACGCTGAAGCAGGTTGTCCTTCCTCACACAAATTACAATTGCTGAAGGGCCTTGTCAGAAAGGATGAAGAATTCACATCCAGATATATCAGGCAGTAGCTACCCACTGCTCTACACCACAGTTAAAATGCAATAAAATTAAAAAAAAAAAAAAAGAAGAAAAAAAAAATCTCTGTCCCAGGACATGACTTTAGAGCTACAAACCATAAGGACAGCTTCACACTTGCCTCAGCTAGTTCATGAATAAACATCCAATTCATTCAAATGAGTTCTATATTAACTAATTTAAATAATTTTCATTTTGCTTTGAATGGTAAACAGATCTATTCTGCCAGGATAGCTGAGTTTGCAATTCAAATTACACACCGATTTGTAATGAGAAAAATATAATTAATGGCAAAGCTTGAAGTAACTACAATTTTACTCCTTTGATTTCCTGCAGGGAAGGCGGGGACAGAGGGTGAAGCTTTCAGGCTTATACTCACATCGTCCTTTCATAAGCCAACACATTTTATTGCAAAGTCAACTCTTTGGCATGAGCAGTCCTATTCTAGTCAGCTGCATCATAATGTCATGGGAGGACATAACATGACTTGACATTATACTCACAGGCACCATGATGCAACGTTAACGTCACCCAATAAATAATCATGTAACAGTCTGTAAATTAAATGACTTCCTTCTATTGGGATCGTAAACAATAATTATTTGGCAGCTGCCCCTTAAAAGCTCTGTGTGTGCAGAACATTAAATCAAGCTCTATTGATTTGCTAAACTGAACAGTCCATTTTTTCACGTCTCTCCTGCATCTAATGAAATTCTTCATCCTATCACCCTGTACCATCCTTCTCTGGCATTATAAGATGAGCCCCGATCAGTCCGTTCTGATTAGAAGTCCAGAGCATAAGTCCCAGTGCTGGTATTTTGCCCATTAAACCAGTCCTTCTCTGCAGATTTGCTTTTTTAACCAAAGCCTTCGGCTCCAAACCCTAATGACAGATAACTGGCTATGTTGTTTGCATGCTCTTGCCAACAGATATCCTCATTGTAATCAAAATGTGCAGAATCAGGCCCTTAGAAAATTGTCCACACAATCTGAAGCTGGCTTTCATTTCTTCCAATGGTTTGGCAATAAAATAGTGTGCAATACTAAAAAAGGCAAAAAAACAAACCAAACAACCTCCACAGAGTTGATACAGAACATCGGTTTCTCTACAACTGATGCAAAGTCTGATTGCGCAGGCTTCACCAGCTAAAACTCTCAGCGCTACAATGAAATTTGGCTTGTTAAGATAGATTCACCAATCAGCAAAGCAATTAAAAACAGGACAAACTCCAGGCATCTGCGTACCAGTACTAGACGTCTAGTACTCACAAGGCTAGTACTCACAAGCTCCTTCTAAAAGCTGGTCAGAGCTCACTTCTCCCTACGGAAGACAAGGGGTACTCTTGAAAACTCAGCTTCTTCCCTCTGTTGTCCAAGTGGGAGCTTTGACGTTCTGAAAACCCACCTTTAGAATGCTGTAGGCAACCACTCAGAGGAGCTCTGCCATTTATGACTACACCTTTTCCAAGTGAGGAAAGTCCTGAAGGCTCAAATCCTCCTGGGTATTTTTAATGCCTCATTCCAAAATATGACTCAAGCTTTCAAATGTCTTTTGAAATTACAACCTACTCATTTAATTTACTCTTTCTGTAAACTACACTAAGATATAACCAATAGAGTTTATTTCCTGCAAATGGGAGGAAGTGGGATGAGGGGGTAACAAAACAGGGCAGTTGCCCAAATTTAAGGCCCTGGTATACAGTTACATCACCTGGCCAAAGGAGAGAAGAGGTTTGACGCACTGCACATTTAAAGTCATTCAAGCAAGACAATTCACACAAAGTAGCCACAACCCAAAGAGCAGATTCCAACATTTCCATGAAAAGCAGTTGCCTCTGGTTATAAAACAATCGTTATTTTCTATTACAACTGTCGATAAGATCTCTTACCCCATGACCCTGGCATTTTGAGATTTAGTTTACTGGACTGTACACCTTTCTGGTAACATTGATTATAATCCATGTAATACAAGGAAGTTTAAGAGACCAATAAAATTAAATATCTAACCCTTCTCACATCAGTTTGATTCACTAGTGCTAAGCCAACAGATTTGTCAGCCGCATTTGTCTTTAAGACTTCAATCTTCTATTTATTCAAACGACACAGACCAGAACAAAAAGGTAAGTTTAGCTCAGAGGTCAGCACACGAAAGGCAGGAATGAGCCCATTTCAGCTCTGAATCAAAGACTGTGTCTACAGCTCACTTCAGTGGGCGTTCAGGCAACACCTGCACCGGGAGAAATCATGCATGGCACAGAAATGGCGCACACACTTTTTTTCAACAGTTACATGCAACAGAAAGTAAAATAATAACTTCAGCAGCAGAATCTCTAAATGGGACTTTTCTTAAATGCATTCACGAGCTGGAGGCTAAATATTCATCTCTTCTTCCCCTGATCCAGAACAAATGGGATATATGGTGGGAATACGTATGAGTAGCAGCGACAAGTATGCCTCTGCTTGGAGCTATGTGGCGGTAAAAATATACAGCTGTTCCATTGCTGTACACAGCCAAAAAGAACCCACATTTGGATCACTGGGGATCAAAATACGTTCTTAACAAACACACTCAGTAACCTACAGCTCTCACATTCAGCTTTTGGACATGACCTAACCTATGATGTCCAAATTTAGCTATCTTTAATGCTGATACCATCACAGCATTAAAAGATGCAAGAATCTGTCAACGGGAAGTTTTAAACTTTCAGGGCAAAATACTTGAGCGCACATCCAACTTCTGGTTTTGGGTACACCCAAAATGATCTTGATTGGTTTAGTTTACTCTCACTCTGAATTTCATCCCTCCTTCCTACAAGAAGGGGAGAATTTTCTCCCCCTAACTAAAATCACAGCTTTGCAATTTAACGGTAAGTTTCCTTGTTAAAACAGCTTCCTATAGAAACGCCTTCTGTCGTTACCAACTAGAGCAAAAGCGCCTTTGCTTGAGGCTGACTGGCAAATCGAATCACCCATTGACGGGTAGTGACCTGACCCTAACTGCATCACCCAACACCAGTTGAGGATCTGGAGCACCCATTCCAGATCAACTGCAAGTCTGGAGATTAACCACCAGCCCAACACGAGAGCACGACCCTAACAAAACATGCGGGACTTACCATCTGGAGGCATCAGGACCTTGTTATTCTGTGTACACCAGCCAACAGGGTGAAGATCTGCTGTCATCACATCACACCAGAAATCCGCCCTGCGGTCATCTCCATAGCCACAGTAACGAAGCAGTAAGAGTTGTCCACATGTTGTAATGATTGTAGCCACCCAATATGTGTCCGGATTGCTCTTGTTGGCCACCTCTAATTTCATGCCTGGCTGGAAACTGCTTTGAAGGCTGATTTCAACCTTACAAAATGAAAAAGGAATGGTGTTACCTTTTCTTCTTTGCAGGGAGACCCCTCCCCAGCTAAGCAATATAATGCTGCCCTTGAAAAGCACCTCCGGGGTAGGACATAAGTTGATTGTACTCCTTAAACCAACCACCTCTCTCACAATCTGTTGCGGCAGGACCATTCCTACTTCATTGTCATATATCCCATCATGCAAGCTCCCACATGCTCCAAAGAGGTGGTGAACTCAGGGGCACTACATCTGAGAGAGGACTGGTGCCCATCTTCACATCATAAATCTCACTAATGCCTGTGAGAAGGGTGGTGTAACTGAAGTGAAGTTGTATTTCCCACTGCATAGCTCCATCAGGCAAATCACAGGACACATGCAAGGGTAGAAAGGCAGGTTCTAAACACCTCAAGGAGTTAAGCTCAAGTCATAGAACAACACTGAAGCACCTCTTGAGGCTTGACAAGCATCAAGGCCCGAATTCTGTGCCAGGCAGACCACAAAGAGTACTACCACTAAATCCATTCCCAGCAACTCAAGCCTCAACCAGTTTGTTCTCTGGTAAATAAGGTATGCCTTATTAATGTTTATAAGTATGTAAAGGGTGAGTGTCAGGAGGATGAAGCCAGGCTCTTCTCTGTGACATCCAATGATAGGACAAGGGGCAATGGGTGCAAGCTGGAACATAGGAGGTTCCACTGAAATATGAGAAAAAACTTCTTTACGGTGAGGGTGACTGAATACTGGAAGGGGCTGCCCAGGGAGGTTGTGGAGTCTCCTTCTCTGGAGACATTCAAAACTTGCCTGGACACGTTCCTGTGTGACCTACTCTAGGTGTTCCCACTCTGGCAGGGGTATTGGACTAGATGATCTTTCAGGGTCCCTTCCAATCCCTGATATTCTATGATTCTGTGACTCGTGGCTGAAAGATGCAGTTTGGGTCACTGTCTTACCATCTGATGGAGGTATCACTTCCATTTATCTTACCAGCAACAGGTGACATGTAACTTGCCTTAGGACACTGGAGATGTTTTCTGAGGATCGACTTTCAGATTGTGAAGCATGATCACTAAGGAGTGTTCCCAGCACTAACTTGTCTCACATCAACAGTCTCAGGACTGAGATTCTGTGAGACAACAGAAGCAGGATCAGCAGGATGAGGTTGGCATCTCCATGCACCTAAAGACATCCTTAAGGGCTTCATGAAGCACAGCACTTTCACCTGGATCTGCTATTTGTGTGAGGGCCTCAAGCAGAAACTTGGAACAAGATGCCCTCTCCAGACAGCTCCTGAGCCAAGGACAAATTTGACAATAAATCTTTGGCATTTCCCTGTAATTCTCCGTATGGTCCTTTGTCCTGCAATACTCTGCTGTTGTTAAAATAGAAGAAAATTAAGACATGGAAGACTGTATTATTTTTTCAGATGTAAATAGAAGGGAGGCTTTCCATCACCATACCTGTGTAACCCCTTCAAAACAAGTTGTCTTGGTTTGAAGTGGAGACAAAGGTGGTTTAATGTCATAAATGAGTCATCCAAATAGAGACTTCTTCTAAAGTAGCAACAGGTAATTTCAAAAACTTTGCTCTTGCTGTAGTACAACTACACTGTTACCAAAGGGCATCTCTGCCAGCAATCAGACTTGGTGTAAGGCAACCTAGAGTATCACTTCTCTTCCTGCTGAAGGTGTCCACATCCTCCAGAGCACGCAGACCAGCCAAGTGAAGCTGGGAGAAAAGCCAACACAACTGATGAGCAGCTGTAGCAGAAAAGTCTGCTACCCATATCTGATGAGTTAGGTAGGAGGATGATTAGCACCATCCTCATGGGATTTGCATCTGAGGACAGAGATCCACCATGACTTGTTGTGGTTTTACTCAGATCAAGGCATCACAACACCTTCTCATTAGGCCTCAGTATCTCTGACTGCAGTGTCTTGTAACTGAATGACAAAGATGTCCTGGAAAAGTCTACAAACGTGGCCAAAAATGCACACCCTTGACTACGACAAAGAACATGTAGATCAGCTTAATTACTGTCTGATGTCCTCATGTGACATCACACACATGGAGTGGAGTAGAAGAGGTTAAACAACTGGTGGTGGATGGAAAAGCTGGTCCCAAACAACAATACCCTTGATTCTGATGGGCTCTGCTTGGAGACAGAGTTCTCTCATTGTAGCATGTGATCAGTCTTCTGATCAGCCAAGATTTCAGAAACTTGGAATACTACTTGTGCTAACATGGACCAGAGCTACAGACCATGTTGTACCTATAGCTTTAATGACTTCAGTTACAGCAGGGTAGGTTTAGGCTGAACATTAGGAAAGAATTTTTCCCAGAAAGAGTGGTCAGGCACTGGAATTGACTGAATGGAATTGACTCTTAAACACTGAACGTGTTTAAGAGTTGAATAGATGTGGTGTTGGGGGATATAGTGCACAGGAGAACTTTTTAGAGTAGGGCTGATGGTTGGACTCGATGATCCCAAGGGTCTCTTCCAACCTAAATGATTCTATGATTCTACCATGGCTGTCTATACAAACCATGTTTTTACCCAGGAAAGCCATCACAAATACAAATACTTGGTTCTCACGCTCCTGAGACAGCATCTCCATGCAGGAGGCTGAGAGATGGTTTACAATGGCCCATGCTGGTCTCTAGTGCTGAGT
This sequence comes from Jacana jacana, assembly GCA_013400555.1. NCBI lineage: Eukaryota > Metazoa > Chordata > Aves > Charadriiformes > Jacanidae > Jacana > Jacana jacana. The sequence goes on along the minus strand of VZTM01000505.1, from coordinate 13,192 downwards.
GATCCTGCTAGTCAGTGAACCCTGCATTAAGAGGACGACTTTGGAGAAATAAGGCACCCTTGTGAGATGAACCTCTACAGGCTGGGATGGACAGCAATGAATATAGACGAAAAAACAGATGAAAAAAAAAAAAAAGAGTGCATAGTGCATTATAAGCTAAAGAAGAGCAATAGCAGGCCTCAAAAATGGAAAATAGGAACCCAAGATAGAGGATAGAGGCAGAGGATAAGGCAGTGGCAAAGACATCACTCCAAGCTGTGATTGCAGACAATGCAAACACATCAATTTAACTCAACTACCTGGGGGGCAGCCCTATGCAGGTCATTGCATGTACAGAGGGATAATTTCTCCCCAAGATGGTCAGGTCCAACTTCAGTTCTCCAGGGACCCCCTGGAAACAAGAAGAGGGAACGCACACAACGCCAGCAAAGTTCGGAAAAAAGCACGTACGTGTTTGAAGGAGGTGTGGGGAGCAGCGCTGGCTCCTGTTTCCTCCAGGAACTCATCCCAGTTGAAGTCTGCGTCCTCAATGCTGGAACCCTCATCTGTCAAAAAGAAAGAGAGAAGGAAAAAAAAAAAAAAAAAAGGAAAGAAAGAAAAGCAGCCTAAAACACAGCCAACACAGCCAAAGAAGGCAAAAGTTGTGTCAAAGAGTTCTCACCACATCCAAGGTGAGAACAGCAACCAGCATAAACATCAACTCAAGGGAAAACAAAAAGCTTGTTTTAAAGATCTGTGCCTATCTAGTTTGACTGACTCTTACTACAGTTCCAGCAGACTTTGGGACTTTAGCAGCCAACACTCAGACCAGAAATGACTCTGCTTTCACAGCAGTGGGGGAACAAACCAGACATATCGCAACAGGCTCTATGTGCTCTTTTATTTTGTATTTGATGAGTCTCTTGCTGCAAGGGAGGTGGCTGCCTGCCTGCTGTCATAAGGGTGCAATGGCCTTGGCCCCAGAAATAGGTCACCCAGCTGTGTTAACTGCAGCAGTGCCCTGGTGGTAATATTAGGCATTGCTTCTGTTGGCTGAGCAGCATGTAGAGCAAACACCCTCAACCCTTGGGGCTGGGGAACCCCAGGTTCAGTCCTGCAATTCTTTCTCTCCTTCCTCAGCATCCCTCCATCCCTCTCAGCCAAAGCCCCCATAGCTTCCCCTTCCCCCAGGATTACAGGTGCTTTGCCCCAGACCCCCCAGCACCCCTCAGCAGACCACTATTAACTTCTTGCTCCCTGCCCTTGCCCCATTTTAGATTTGGGGCTCTGCGTAGCTCTTCCTCCATCTGCACCACTGCCTCATGCGATCCTTCCCCACGGTGAAGGACTTTACTTGACATTTACTTGAAATTACTACTCTTTTTTTCTTTTCGTCTTTATAACCATGCTGAGTAGAGCAGAATTGAGGCCCAGAACCATAACTGAAACACACACAGCAATAATTAAAAATAAATCTTCTTTCATTTACAGAAAATCAGCCAAATCTGATTGCTTTCATTTTGTTCCCGAGCAATCTCACAAACCCCGTTTCATCCCCAGAGCAAAAATATTTACAGTCTAGCAATGAGCTCCTTGCAATAAGCATTTATCAGGCAAACTCTGTGAGACCCTTACCTGCCCAAACATTCATCAGCGTGGCCAAGTGACTCATGACAAACTGAATTAAGAAACCTCTCCAGACAGTTTTATGAAGAAAACGGCAGGGTTAATTTATTGCAATTATTTGCTACAAGTCTCCAGTTTTCAGGACCAGAAAATGATGTTGTGCAGTGAGAATCTCTCATTATTAAGAGGAAAAGATGTAGGTTTTATTTGCTGTCTATGGAGCCAGACATACATAGGCAAGGGAAAAAAAGAAGTGGATCAGAAGAGGGTTTCTGAGACAGAGCTGGTAGAGGGTAAAGATGTGTCTGGGAGTTCAAAGAGGAGCACTGAGCTGTCATTGCTGTTAAACACTTTTGCAGGCTGTTGCATTGAGTCTAAGGTCTGACTCCTTGCCTTACACTCAATTAACCTGCTTAAATATGAAGACATAAATCAACATTTACTCCCGTGACAAAGTGGCTGCCAGATGACTTTTCAACTCAGCAAGACAAAAAGTAGCCCAACTCCATGATTACAACCTGAAAAGAGGCAAATTCAATGTTGAATAAGGGGCAGGCCTTGTTTCATTTCTTGCAATCATTGCAAAAATCTCCAAGCAGAAAAGCTGACCCTGTTTGAGACATTTGACCCAAAATGAGGGTTTGCTCATTCTTGACTGAAAGGTAAACCACAGTTTAACCACAAAGTAGGCGGTTAGTGCAAAAATTGCTAAGAGTTTCCTTCAGCTACATCATGCAGGCAGGCAACTTAGATATCAGGGAAATTTTTCAGCCTTAATGTCTACAGCTCTCTGGAATTAATGTTTGAGAGAAGAACCAGGTCCACAGATTTCAAAGGCTGAGCCAATAAAATAAAGTATGTTAGTCCCCAAGTAGATGGGTAGATATGTTTATCCATCCCAGGCTTAAAATTACTCTGATTTTCAAGCATCTTTCTACCCTGAGCACAACCAAACCCCGTCCTACTTAAAGTCAGCAATATCTGATATGAAAAGCAAAGGGTGAAAAACTAAAAGTCCATCCCCTCTGCCTGGTTGCTTCTGACTTCTGCATCCAACTGTGCTTTCAGTCTTGGGATGGGCTGCTCAACAATCCCAAGGACATCTTCACCTCGGGACATATGATATGACAGGACATTTCCAGGTCAGCCCTGGGATCTATTCTCTTCTGCTCAGATCCTTCTACTTCAAAGGAAGAGGTATCTGTCTCAGCCCACAACACTCTGTATATTCTCAGTTTTTAGTATTGTTTTTTGCTCTAACTTGCTGTGTGAGTCCAGACAAATGTCTCTCTTTCTCCAGCCTTCCTCAGTAGTCTTATGGGAAGGAGTGAAAGCAGTGGAAGCAGGGATTTTAGCCAGTTCAGTACATAACCTCTAGCCCCTGCTGGGAGCAGTGTCTCCAGGGTTGACAAAATCTTCACCAGAATTTGCTAATAGCACAATAATTATGTCAAGTGTTACAAACCCTAGCTATGGACACAAGTCCACCAGCACTTCATAATCTTACTACCCGTGACCTACTCTGCCACATGCCAACACAGAGAGACTTGTTGGAGCCCCTGTTCCCACAGCCCCACCAGCAGGTTCATTCACATGCAGTTCAGCAAAACTCACAACAGCACCTGTTTAAAAGAAAAAACATCACCCATATCTAAAACCTTTCTAAACACTCTTTCTAAACCCAAATACAAAGGCTTCAAGACCTTGGGGGGAAGCAGCATGAGAGCTGTAGTCTGCCAACTCAGTTCTCTCCACCACATCACAAGTCTGACTCCTCTCCTTTGTTTTATCTACAGACTTTATCAGGAAATTACTTCTACAAGGTCTGTAAAAATAATGTCAGGGTACTCATTTATCACAGTATCAGTGTGTTTTATTTTGCTTCAGTTTATCACAAAGGATTTTGAAGGGACTGTAAGTTTCCAAAATGTTGGGGAGTAGTTTGTTGGGGGTTTTTTTATGGATTTTGTTCCTTTCTAGAAATCTGGCAGGGGTGTATCCAGAGTGGAGACAGCATGGCCCAGCGATAAAACCAGCCCATGGGACACAACCCCATCCATGCGCATAACAGTTCTACACAGATCTCCTCATCCATCAGAAAAGCCCGACCCTTGAGGAGAAGGGGACACCTCTTGATGATCTCTCTCAATTTCCTGGAAATCCCCCAATTAAAATGCAGATAGAGAAATGCAAAGTCTCTATTAATATACAACAGCAAAGATTGTGCCCACTTGAGAAGCAGCTATCCCAAAGCCAATCAGTTTGTCACTCCTCAAGTCACACACTCCAAGAACAAAGTCCTGGAGAGATGCAAAACCCCAGGCACCAGCATTTCACGGAGCGCCCTGTGAGATGACAAATTTGGCATTAGCCCTATTTTTACATATTGGCTCCCTTTCCAATTATTGGTACATAGGTCCAGTGCTCTTTCTTAGTGAAAGAGTCAAGGCTGGCTAGCCTACAATACAATGATATAAAAGAACAAGCCCAGGATGGCAAATAAAATCAACAAGTCATTATCTGTGAGCCTCTCAATGGCTTTAAAGTGCTCATGCGTTGACACTATAAAAATGCAACTGTTCCAGCTGTTAACAGCCTCCTAGGAATTCAGCTATGGAAATAAAGGGCATAAAACACCCAAAACCTGTGGCTCTAGAAACACAGATTTTTCCTAAGCTTCACTGAAGGAGAATGTTTTTGTGGGAAATTGCTTAGCCATGCTATTTATAGCACATAGCTACATTCATGACATTTTGAGTGAATAGAGAATTGAAATGCTTAACACACCAAGAGAGGCAGGGGAGAACCTGATCAACCACAAAGCTCCAGGATGGCCTTTGGAGAGCCACCAAGGCCTGCATTCTCAGAGAAATTTAGGCACCACAGGCCAGTTCTTCTCATTCCAAAACCAATGTCTACAGTTGGCCAACTGAATCTCATCCCAGAGGCACCTACCTCTCTTCCATAGATATAAATGGATCCAACGGGGACTAAATCAGGCTGCAGGTGCTTCGCCTCCTTCTGGATGACTATAGACATCAATTTGAAGAAGCCAGCCATCTATGACCCTCCCACAAAGTAAGTTCCAACTATTTCTGGTTCATCAGTTTCCTTGTGATAAACATGGTTTCTAAGCAGTTAGTACAATGCATCTTTCTTCCATAAACAGGCCCAATTTCACTTTGAAGCCATTTGAAAAAAAACGGAATCAACTGCGTATACCATGGGAAAAAAAAGCCAAAACTTTGGCTGCACTAATAACCCCACAGCACAGGAAAGATGGCATCTAGAGAAATAGGAAAATCACTGAGTCACTACAAGAAGTAAAGAAATTAAAGGCTAGGTGGCCAAATTTCTGAGGTGCTGAGGGAGAAACGGTGAAAAGTGGACCAAACACACAGCTCTGCAAAGGGCTTCAGCAAAGCACTGACCAATAAAGCACAAACCAGGGAGAAAAGAGTTTTAAAGCAGTCACCCCAACACTCCTACTGTTGCACTTGAGGCATGGTGAATCACTGATTCACCACTGGTGAGGACACCTATTTCCACAGGAGACTTAAGGCATCCCTTTAGGAGGCCCACATGCAAGCACAGACTTTCATCTGCCACTTACATGTCAGGATCCCTTTGTCAAGAATAGCTTTTACACAAATGCAAATGAGTTTGGGAAAAGGATTCAAGCACATGAGCACCAGCACAAGTACCACAATGCAAAACCAAACCCTTCTGTAAAGATTAACTGACTGGTAGCTCAGTGCTGCTCTCCACAAGTTCATCAGTTGAGGTCTCCCACACAAACACAGCACAAGGATGAAGTTACCATTTATAGCTGAGCCAAATCACCAATTCAGTGCCACTGGGAGAGGTGCCATTCCCACCAGCACATGCTCTGGTCATCCCTCTTCCTCCAGACAGTTAAAATCACGAAACTGGTAGAAAATTATTGACTTATCTTTCTTTTTGGGTTTGTTTTGGTTTGTTTTTTTTCTTTATTTATTTCCTAGATTACTTTTCTGCAGGGTTAGTGAGTTGAGTGACTCAGCCCAGGGTATGATGGGCAGCAGAGGTAGTAGAAGAGAAGAGAGAGCATAATGAGGGAGTCTCTCATTTTAGCATCAGGAAGAAAGCAGATTTGGTCTAGCCATGCCATAATGTGCAATTCACCATAAGACACAGTCTCCTCTAGAGAGAGGAGACCTCATCTCCTCCTTCTTCTAGATATGAGAAGTTAAAGCACCTAATTCCAGCAGAAATTACAAGAAGCTAGCACTTATTTTTCTGTATTTACCATGATGATGACTAAATTTAGAATCTCTATAACCATTTCCAGTGCTGCCCTGGCAACATAGATGTCCCTACCCCTACCAGTGATTGGCTGGAGGGCTGTACCAGTGAAGACGACTCCTTGGGGTGAAGGAGAGCTCACCTGAGTCAAACTGCTCCATGTTGCCATTGGCCGGGCTCTGAGCCTTCTCCGGGGAGAAATGCTGGGTCTCTTGCATGGTGCCAATGAAAGACGCCCTTGTCTCCATGGTTCAGAAGAAGAGTCCTTGCCTTCCTAATTCATCCTGCAGCCCAGACTGCCTAGAGGAAAAACTAAATGAAAAATAAAAAGAAACAATGAGTGATTTGTTCCACCTACACCAACCCCTTCCCTATGCCTTTCTTAATGAGTTTCAAGTTATCCCATGTTGATTGTAACCCTTCAATCCTGCTCTCTCCTCCAGGGAAAAGCTAGAGTTGGAAGAGGAACCACATGGAAGAAAGGACGTGTCCCCTTAGTGGCAATAATATCATAAGAGCAGTAACAACCAACAAGTTAAGAAGATAATAAACAGCATCCACAGTATTCAACACAAAGGATTTATCTCAAAGTTCATTTCAGCTCCCTGTATCACCAATGGAGAGGGAAGGACCAGCCCATAAAGCAGCACAACCCATGCCAAAAAAAAAAAAAAAAAGACAGCCAAGAAAGGCCAAGTCAATCTTCTCTCCAAGAATCCCCCTTGACATCCAACTTGATGGCTAACACTGTATGAGCTGTATCTCACTCCATAAACATTCAAACTTCCAAAAGGGAGATGTGTGACAAAGAAAGAGAGGAAATATTGGAGGGAGAATACTTAGGAGAGGCTGGAATAACTCTAGAAATTAGAGCATGCAAAATGCAGATACCTTAATGAAACAGTGATGGCTGCAACCATTTGTTGGGGTTTTTTTTCAATGACCAAAGGGAACTGCACAAGTTAGTACCATGCAAGGTAGCAAATATCAACTCAGGTCTAGATTGGGTTATGTCAGCAGAGGAGACTCTTCTAGAAGGAATGACCATAGTAAACACAAAGTGGAATGAAAACACGGAGAGATGAAAAATGATATGAGAAAGGGACTACAGACTGACTTGATCTTGAATCAGACACCAGAGTAAATGAGAACTATATTTCTAGCCACAGTAACCCACCAGAAAAGCAATACCCAGAGATGCACCTTTAGGAGTAGATTAAAAAGAGCTCCAAAGTGAGCTTTTCGGTAAAACTCTCTGAGATGGTGATGAATTACGAGGTGTCAGAGGAGAACTGAAAAAGAGAAACCAAAGCGCAGGTTATGGGCACAGAGGGAACCCGCGATTCACACAAGATATGCTAAAGCAAAGACAGATAGTAGGGGAGGTACATGACCAGAATATACGATATGGAGGACTGGTCCCGCTTATTAGTGGATCCCTTCAAGACCTGCATGACAGAAGGACTATATAGGCAGCATCAACTCCAAATACTCTGCAAGAAGCGTGACTAGAAGTAGGAAAGCAGTTTATTGCCAGAGGCCAGGCAAAACAGGAGGTAATAAGATTGTAAAAATATTATGGGATTTTTTTCAGGTTTTACTACTGAGGAAGCATATTCAGAAAGACCAGACATAGTGGTTATAAAACAGAAAATGTATGATGGAGCACTCTCCCTTTTTTTCGTTCACAGTTTTCAAAGCTGTTCCAATGAACAGCGTGAGGAAGCAATGGATGTGTGTGAGCAGTTCTGACAGGAACTGAAAAGGAGGAGGAGCACATCAAGTATAAGCATGATATCCATTAAGTGAACCATGATGGGACTGTCTGCTGGAGCAATCACAACAGCATCATGGTGACTGCAATTAAACCATGCTAAAACCACAGGTGTTTCACAAAGGATCACTGGTAGACACAAATTACCAAGGCAGGTGATACAACCCCCAAATGAAGGGTTTCTGGGCAAAGTTAGACCCCTAGCAGCAATTTGTGTTCCCAACTCCAAGGGGACATGCTAATGAAAGGAAAAAAAAAATATTATTTTTTTTTAAATGGAGACTGTAAAAGAATCCAGAGCAATATTCTTGCTGGTCTCTTTGCAAAGTGCTTAGTATACTTCCCGCACTCCATAAATAATAATGATCCCTTCCCCAGTGTGATGGACACTACAGCACTTCATCTTTATTCTTTGTTGACATGAGACTTGCTAATGAATTAAGTGTATTATATACTATGAGTACTTGGAGCGCATCTAACCTCAGAACATATATATCACTCATCCCCAGTGCATATTAAGTTTCAATTAACTAGGAAACTAGAGGCAATCAGTCTACTGAAAGCAAAAAAAAAAAAAAAAAAGAAAAAAACCAAACCAAACCCACTTCTCCTTTGGTAGAGAATACTTCCGTAAATATCATTAATAATAAATTGGTTAAGTATCAGGATTTTACATCAAGCTTGTTAAATGTGAGAGGACAGGAGGTATCAGCAGAAGCTAAACCTTGGCTGGATTCAGCTGCTTTCATTTTTGCCTGGGACCAGACAATGATGGAAGGTAATCTTGGTCTATTAAAATAAAATAATTTTAAGAACAGGGAGTAACAGAGACAAATCAATCATCTTAAATGGAACTCTGTGGTACTGATATTAAATACCGAGAAGAAATACAAGCTACTTGATAGTGTAGTTTAATCTTGTGACTTTTCTATGATGCTGATAAGACAAAGTTATAAGCTGATAAAAAGCTGAAAGTGTACAATCATATGACAACAGTATTTGGTGATTCTTATGCAGTCAAGCCCCAAATCTGACACCAGACCCACAAGAAAGGCCCATTACCCTGCATCAGGGAATTGCCCATCAGAAATGGGAAATGGATGGGAAAACCAGCAGGAATCTGTCTGAGGTGTCTGCCACGTGGCTGGGATCCACCTTCAGTGGCCACATCTGGGGCTGGGCTCGAGATCCCTTCAATTACAAGGGGACAACGCAGAACTGTGTGCCAGATTCAGCAATCTCATTGACACTTTTTTCTGGGTTTTTTTTTGTTTAAGTCTATTTTAATTGAGGTTTTTTTTGCTTAAACTATGGACAACTTCTTGGTTTTGAAACATCAAGTCAAAAGCATCCACATCCCAAGAAAAATGGATCTGCCAGAGGCTATAGTTTATCTTCTTATTTTGGGAATAACTAGTTTACCTTTTATGGCAGAAGAACATTTAAATGTTTTCCCAATACGATGCAACAACAAGACCAAACTCTTAAGCAAACATAAGCTTCCAGATAGCTCTGAGCCTTGGTGTTGATATAACTAACTAGCAAAGAAAGCTGACAACGGGTATTAATTTTTTCACTTCTTATTAATTGCTGCTAATTAACACTTCAAACAGAGTCCCCAGCCATACCGTTAACAGTAGCGTGCTGACTGGCCTGCAATCGTCAGCATCACACAGGCAGCACACACTGCTCTACTCTGACTTCTCCCTCAGTCTTGAAGAAACCTGAGCCCACGGGAGACCAAATTCAGGACCACAAGTCCCATCTCCAGCCCATAAAACAGAGGGTGGGAAACAACAGCGACAGTGGCTCAAGGTGACACTACACTAGGCAGGAACACAAAGAAAAATATTACAAAATGCATTTGAAAGAGCCAGGGGGATGGGAGAGGGTGGAGGGTGTAAATCTCCTGGTTTCAGATCCCTTGTTCATTCTTTCTGCACAGTGGTGGTTCAAACCAATCCAATTCTTCCCCCACGCAGCTCCCATTCCCCTGGTGTTTAATTCAGATCCAGACTCTTAATTCACAGGCAGAAAAATAAAAAATAAAAAGAAGAAAAAAAAAGCCCAGCCAATATTAAAAAAGTCTCTTTTATTTCCTTCTTCCCACGGCTGTCAGTCTCAGCCACACAATTACCTCAAACACGCTGCCTTGTCATCTCTATCAATATTGGCTCTTCGTAGAAGTGCCGGCGTTGGCTTCCTCGCACCATTTTATATTCCTCATCGCCTGTCAACTCCACCCTGTTTCTTACTTCCTTTGGAGTAAGCCCCTATAGGGAGAGGTCCCCCACCCACACAGAGAAACCCAGCACTCTTAGAGATAGCCCTGAAAAACTTACGTTCTCCCTCCAACACATGCTTGGTTCATTGGGATGGACATTAAAAAAAAGGCAGGCTACTGGGACAGAGGATGCAAAAAAGATCTTACACCCTTGAAGAAAGCTCATGCCTGGAGACTGCATCAGTTGTGCCAATGTCCTGCTGAGTCCTGAGTGGCGGAGAAGTGCAAATACTACTGCTCTCCCAAAAATCTGTCCCCTGCCTCCAATATCCAGTAAGATCCATTGACTTGAGATGGTCCCACTTCTCAGTAAGGAGTCACTTGATGAGTACAGCAGGCCTGCAGTAAGGCACGCCAGCATGACCCCATGTCCTCGGCGAAGAGCCCGTAGCTCTTCAGGGGACTGTCTAGGGACACAGCTGGTGGGAGGGTGGGTCCACGGGCAGCTCCAGGGTTCACTGCATTCCCAGAGCTCAACCTTAGGTATTTTGGGATATATGGAATCTGCATTTCTCTTTCCAGACAAGTTGGAAGGAAGCTGAACATGAGGTGTCCCCAGCAGCCAGCTGAGAATTGCATGTGCTGATTTTACCAAATCTCCCCCAAGCCAGGCACCACCATGTGAAATTTTATGTAGCCTTTACCATATTCAAGCCTTTCGCAAGACCATGAGTGAAAAAGCCACTGCAAAGCAATCACAGAAACCATTTTGAAAATATGAGACCAGATCCACCTCTCTGAGCAATTAGGAAACTGCAGTGATTGGTGCTGAGGCTCTCAGGAAGCAGGACTCTACTGAGACCTGCCCTGCCTCAACCCAGTCCCAGAGCTGAGACAGTCTCTCCAACTGCCTCCTCTTCCATCCCACTTCCAAAACAGATAATTTCTTTATGTCCCCCACCCAGCCAAACAGCTTTATATCAGGTAAAATGAGGACACCTGGGTCTGAGCAGATGAAGGCTCACCTAGTCAATAATTTGCACCTGAGAGAAAGCATCTCCAAAAGGAGCTATGTGTGGTTTAAGTCAAACACCCAAAATTTGGATGAGTTGATCAAACTTTAGGGGGTGCCTGTCCCGGTACAGCATCTGCTAGGTTTTTAGTTTTAAGATTTTAGACACCCAAGTTTGCCAGAAAACAAACTGAAGAAGTGAGATGCTCAGATACCATGACACTGGCCCTGGATGTGGAGCAGGGTAAAGGCGGACTCAGCCCTCTGGGACTAGGTCTAGAATGCACACGAATTGGCCACCACAAGACTGATTGTGAATCATGCTTTCCCTCCTCAGGTGACCTACCAGGGCATCTTCTCACCCACAGGACACAAGACCAGGCATCACCCAAGAATCAGGGAAAGAAACACCTCCTGCCCACCCTCAAGCACTCTTCTCCACGACATCTCCTTTCGACATTCAGGAGGGTCTGACCCAACAGTGCACTCCTGCAGCCCTTCTGGTTGTCTCCATTGCCTACAAACCTGGAGATACCCATGTCTCAATGGATCCCAGCCCCAGAGAACACTGAAATCGGTCTTCTCAGTGTTCATGCTGCAAATCAGAACACACACTAACTCTGATGCCCCTTCCCTGGAAGTGTTCAAGACCAGGTTGGATGGGGCTCAAGCAACCTGCTCTAGTGGGAAGTGTCCCTGCCCATGGCAGGGGGGTTGGAACTTGGTGATCCAACTCTAACCATTCTATGTTTCTATGATTTTTACAGCTCAACAGTGTTCCCTTCTGGGTCTAAAAGCCTGGATCTCCATCCCTTGCTTTGAGCAACACAGGTGACATTTTTCAGTGCTCAAAAACCACCAGGTTGTCTGAAACCACCAAGAGCATGCACGCAATGCAAGGCAATAAACACAGTCTCCAGCTCCCCAAAAAGCTACTTCACAGGCAATGGTGCAAACCATCCCACCACATTTAACAGGAGGATGTACAGGCCTAACGCTGGGGCTGAGAAGAAAGTCTGCTCCTCTAGGCAGAGGTCCCTAAATAAAACCATATTTGATGCAGGATTGCTGGTGGCAGCCTGCCACAATATTTACACCCCCTGAGCAACTGCACAATGCAAATGGAGGCTCATTTGGAAGGGCTATTGAACACATCAAGGAACAGCTTTCACCTCCTAGAGAAAGAGCCTGTCTCTCTTCTCAGACAAAGCACCAGTTGGAAACCTTTTAAGGATCACTTCTTCCAAATTCCTCTCCTTTTTTTTTTTTTCTAATTGTTATTTATTTGAGAGCTTCCCTTGCCAAATGTTTTCACGTACATCAAGTGACAATTTCTCTTTCATATTGAATGCCCCACGGGATTTTAATAGGGGCAAATTACTGCTTTGAACAGCGCTGTGTTGGTTCAAATGTATTCTGGGGTGGAAGAAACAAATCCCATCTAATCTGGAGAAGCAGGAATGTTCACAATATTCAAATCTACAGAAAAATAGCTGAANTATTCAAATCTACAGAAAAATAGCTGAATGGAAAAAGAGTATTATCTGTTTTGTATGTTCTTGGTGGGTCAAAGTGGAAGATTTTGGTTTAAACTGCAGGAGGGGGCACTTGATGTGTGCATGTGAAAGAAATAGCTAATATATACTGAATCTGGTGAAGAAGTGGAACTGACTGTGGGAAGGGCACAGAGCCTTGGTTTTTAGAGGGGTTGGGAGGCTGATCTGTCCAGAGACAGATCTTGGTACAGTTAATCCTGCTCTGGGCTAAGAGATGGTCTGTACAAGACATGGAGGTCCCTTCCAGCCCTCCTGCTCCAGCCACTCTTCAAGTCAATCATCAGTATCAATTGTGCAACAGCACAGAAAATAAATGACTAAGCCTGGAAGGAAAACGTGAAAAAATGGGAAATTAGAAGAACCATCAGAGCAGGGAGGGTCCCGGTTGTCCATCCTGAAGGGGAAGAAGGACAGGAACCAAACTTTCCTGAAAACACATGATGGAGAAGGGATTTAGTGAGGGGGTGACAGCCCCATAACTCAGCAGGTCCTTGCTCTCCTCTCTTCTAGCACTGGTGCCCAATGCCTCTCACTTTGTATGCTGACAGAAACAAACCTTTTTCACAAAGCAATTTTCTCATCCTCCCTACCTGGCACACCATGGAGTCCAGGATACGCACAGAGATAAACAGCAGTAAGATAAGATAGCAGAAAGTAAAATAAACCTAATCAGAGAAACTAACTTGTTTACAGCGAAAGGCCCTGTAGTATTAGGAAAAAAAAAATTATATATATAT
>VZTM01000497.1:0-10420 GCA_013400555.1 Jacana jacana | reverse complement strand
GTTAAAACACAAAGGATGTGGGAAATTAATTTCCTAACCTTTTATTAGAATTACATTGGAATCATTCCAAAAATTTTGAGCTCTGATTACTCACAAGACACTGAATGTTCAGGTGACTTCAGAGCAGAACAGTCCTTCCAGAAGATGAAATTTTGGTGGAAAGTTTTATATTTGGGATAAGAAAAGAACAGAGAGTCTGTTTATTTTTTTGTTTTCAAATGGCAGATATTAGACATTTTTGAAAAGCTGGAACTTTAAGAGCATGTAGAAAATAGTAGTCAGCACACTGTGGCTGTGTAGAGCGATGTGTAAGAAACCTGTTTTTTCCAGCTGGCTTTTTTGTGTGGACACGCCAAACTCCATGGCTTCTCTACACTCCAGGCTGCTTTAGCAAAGCAGCAAAAAAAAGTGGGAAGACAAGAAAATTCTGAAACTTCTTTGTTTTAAACTAGTTGCAAATCTACAACTTTTTGTATCACCTAGTTAATTCATAATAGTAGCAAGTCTGATATTTGAGGCATTCACCTTTGGCAATGCTTTATATGAAAAAGTTCAGAATAAAAGCAAGTGTGTTGACTTTAAAGAGAAGAAGGTGTACCTCCCTCGACGCTCCCTCAACAGCTACTATGTTGAATTACTTATTATACAGCGTGATGATATGCAGTACCTCTAAGCTGCGGAAAGAAATATTGTTTATTAAAAGCAAAATACATATAATCTGAATATTTATAAATAAGGTCTTAATCACTGTCATAGCCAAAAGCTAAAGAACAAAGACTTTCTTTGGCTGTAACTAGTTCAGTCTGATGTGGAAAACATGATTCTTACAGGAAATGTTTGTATTATTGCTACGTATTTTTTTAAATACAGCAATTCATATACGCGAAGCCTAATTATGTAGAAAGCTCCAGCCAAAAACAGACCAAGGAAGGCAAGAGGACTGTGTTAGAAGAGTGGGTGTGTTCAGACCAGCTGAAAACTAGAATGTCTAGCTTTGAGAATTTAAGGCGGGCCTGAGGTCTTCTGCTGATCATTCACTACATAACATGGAAAAGAGATGTAGAATTGTGAATATGGCTCTCTGTGATAAAAATTGATTTGGAGACTGATGCTGTTTTCTGAGTAACTTACTACCGTATTGGAGGGGCATTTGACTTGCCCAGAAGTCATGCCTGAAGTTTTTCTGCATGTTTTGGGAATTATATCTGAATTTCCCCCAAAACAGGAGAGGGTCCGAATCCAGAATTGGCATGTCTTCAAACTTTTGGGGAACTTCTCATTGGACTGGCTGGGGCAGTTTTAGTTCTGTTTCAAAGATTCCTGACGCTGTTCTTAATTTCAAATTACACTGGAGCTGCATTCCTGTTTGTTTTTGTTTTGCATTCCAGCTGAGTTGTTTTGCTTCAGTGGTTGAGATCTTATTAAGAATGCCTGAGCACAATTTACTGCTATACTATAGAAGCCTATAGCTTCTCTTTCTCACAATTTCATTTACAAAGTTAAAAACTGGTTTTTTCTTTCCCCTGAACCATGGGCTGAAGATAAACAGTTCACTGACCTGTGTGAACCATGTCATGGTTCCAGATCTTTATGAGCTGAAGTTTTTAAACTAATGTGGTATTCACAGTCACCTGTCCATTCCTCTTTCCGCGTACACAGGTACACACATACACACACTTAGTTCACAATAGTGAAGATCGAAGAAAAAAATGCTTTGATGAATGGTATTCTGCCTCTTTATGCTAGATTCTTCTAATTTCCAGGATCTTGAAATATAATTCTTACTTAATCAACGNAAATTTGCGTTGTAAATTTTGATGGATTAATCTTTGATATTAAAAGTTCTGAAGCAAGAAGTGAACCTTGAGGATAATATGCCAATATTCTGTAAGACTAAAATGCCTGGGTTTTAAATATCGGAATACCTGGCACATTTTCAGTACTGACCTTAAAAGGGACTGTGCCTGCTCCTTACATTTATTTATATGTGCTAGTTTCAGGCTTGGAGACTTGGTAGTAGTTTATTCTGGATGCTGTACACATGTGCAACAGAAATATTGTTTTGCCCTAAAAACATTAAGAAATAAATATAAGACAAGAGACAAAACCCTGTTTCAATTAAATGATAGAGGATGAATGAAACACGCTTGCTCTGGTCTGGGCTGATTTTAATTCTTTGCTGGAATTTCCTTTGTCATGCATGGATACAAGTGACAGTTGAAATGTGCTTTCCAGTTGCTTTTACAGGGCCTCAGTGTCATTAATGCACTTGTAGTTATTCTGTAGATTTTAAAGAAAAGCCTCAAAATGTATGGATTTTTTACTTTGGAGATAATTAATATTTCCAAACAAACATCTGAGGCTTTCTTGTGTACTTTAAACAAAGACGTATGATACTTTCTTTCCAGCTCTGTAAGAAATTTCAATTCTCATTATGAATCTGTGGAAAGCAAGGCTATATTATAGCATGAAGTCTACACAGTATTTTTGTATTATTCTTAATGAGAAATATTTGAATTGTAAATTGTGTATTTTTAACAAGATATTCTAAGCCTTACAATGACCAATTTTGATTTAATTACCACAAAAGAAGGCTCTATTTTCAAGTTTTATGATTGATTTACCTTAGGAAAGGGCTTGTAAAGTCTTTATTAGAAAGTTAAGTTCTTTCTATATAAAACTACAGCTTTTTCTCCAGATGAAGAAGTGCCAGCATTCACTGCTTGTGAAATACACTTAAACGTCAAGCTTCCTATTATCCTGGGACTGACTGAAACCAAGACCAGTATCAGATGTCTAGCTGTTGCTAAGCTGAAAGCACAAATAAATCAGTCCTCTCTATCATCTTGTGAGAGTCCCAGAAAATTTATAGCAAGATTGGTTACTATCTAAAATTGATTGCTTGATAACCTACCAGAACAGTTTCTAGGATATTCGGTGCATATCTTCTTAAATTCTTATGTCAGTAATTTTGAAAGATATTTTATAACCTATTGCAAAATAAATAAGGCTCACCGTAGCCCTGAGCATACTTTTATTGGGTGGGAACCAGATCCAGCAGTCACATGCTTTCTATACACACTGTGTTGATGCATGCTTGATACCAGCAACTAAGGTTAGTAGAAAGAAGAGTGGGTCAGAGCCTTCCAATCAGTATGGCAGAATTTTAAACACTTATAAACATCTGGAATTTCACAACTCAGTAAGATGTATGGGGAGTTCTGGCCTCTGATATTAATTTTTATTTATTTATATATTTACTTTCTAAAAAGATCTGTATTTGCTTACATCCAGATTTTGGCTTCCTGCTCTCTTTTCTTGGTAATCATAAGCTCTTTTAGTGATTGCCTGGCAGTAAAACCATGGAAAACAGAAATCTGTTCTAAGCTCAATTCATTGCAATATCTGCTAGTTTTATATGCTTCATTGTCAGCATTACTTGTAGTATTCTTACTAGGCTTTTGTCAAAATCTTCACCTTTCATCACTAAAGAAACAGCCACAGGCTCTGATCTCTCAATCCACTCTGTCTTAGGTGAGTGAGCAATAGACTCTACATCTGCAAAGAGACAGGACAACTGTATTACCCACATAACTGGGAATGTTTCTGATTTTTAATGAACACTTCTGGCACAAAACCTGTTTTCTGCTGCTGTAAATTTTAGCAGCCAGACCAATGAAGCTGTTTGGGAGCTTTCCAGCTGAACGTTGCTTTATTGGAAAAATGCTATTTTTTCAAATAGGACTTTTTTTGCTTAAGAGGGTCAGTTTTGTTCACCGTCTTAAGTCAATGTTGGTTTTCTTTTTTTTTTTTTTTTTCCTTAAGGGGATTTTTTTTGTCATTAAAGTGTTATTCTGATTCATGCTTTCTCTCAGAAAGCTGATAGTCAAAATCCAGTTTCAAAGAATACCATGGAATCTATGGAATCTTTTGAGCAGTGTAACTCCCAAATAATAATTATTTTTTTCTCATATCAGCAATCTTGGGGGCCCATTTTTGTAACCTGATTTGAGATGAGGGAAGCCATCAGTGAGTGGAAAACTGCTGCAGGGCAGAAGAACCGCCTCTGTCCTGGACCCCGACGTTTGCTGCAGGCCACCAAAGCTGCAAGACCCGTCAGCGGGGTCGGGTCAGCCCACATGTGCTCGAGGCGCCACTGATATTGTCTTTCCATTAAGCTAATCGCCTCACCTCATCTTCATTACCCTGTCTTCTCCTCTGGATGCTCTCACCGCCCTACATGTTCTCAGGGAAGGAGCTCCCCAGCAAGGAAAAGGAGGCAGAGGTGGTGTGACAGGCAGAGAGGCACAGGGCAGGAGGACACATACTTATCAGGGATGGAAAAGCCACCATGATGCCTGAGCTTCAGTTGAAAGAGGGCTGCAGGCTGGTACTAAGTCATTCCATCCGATCAGACTAAACTTGTGTGAGGAAGTGATCCAAGTGGCAAACAAGCTACATCTGATGCAAACCTCATAACCTCATCACCTCTCTTCATTTTTTCTATGTTTTCTTTTAGATTTCCCCAGAAGGACATCCCACTGAAGACAATGTCAGCTTTCAGCATACGAAAACAGTCTCCTAATCAAAGCGGTAATACTGCATCTCCTTCATTTTCTGTTCTCAAGACACTTAGAGGTTGGGGCACACACCACCACCCTTTTCCAAGCACCGCCATGCCCGTCGCTCAGTTCCCTCACAGAGCCATGCTGCCACTGTTTGGTTAGTAGGTTCACAGAAAGCCATGAAGATAGTGGCGTTGTGCCTAAGCTTTTGCTGTCAGAGATTCAGGCTGAAATACAGCAACAGGCAGTAGAGTGGAGTGGAGCAGTGGAGCCAGGCAGCCTGATGCAAGATGGCTGCTGGGGAAACCCCACAGGAGCATGGCAGCTGGGAGGGCAGACAGGGCATCCATCTCCCTCCACACAGTCTCTTTGACTCGCTCCGCGGAAATGAGGAGGAACTGAAGAACATTACAGTAGTGGGAGGGGAGAGAAAGAACTATTTAATCAATGTGAGATGGGATTGGTTGTTGCTCTGGAGGGACAAAACTTGAGGAGGGCTGCAGTTTGCTTTCTGCGCAGAGAAATGACTAGAGGCAAACTGGAAACAAAATGAAATCTTCCATTTCCTTCAAACCTGCAGATTATTTCTAAATACTGAATGATTTTGAGGTGCATGAAGACCTGGTCCAGGTGGGATGTGCCAGGCCTAAGTACACCAAAATGGTTGTAGCCATGGCAGGGAGCAGCTTGGCTTTAGCATGTTAAGGACATAAACTTTTTATTGACAAAATAAGATGGGGATAAGCTCCATCTGCCTGTGCACTGTTGTATCTGATCTATATTTCATTTTTCAACTGAAACCTCAGAGACAATTGGTTAGACAAGAAATGAGTACTCTTCAGCAAACCCAAGGCCTCGTGAACTAGCAAATTGCTTGTGATGTCTCTTGACAAGGAAACATATATTCCTTGGCTACTGCCTTTACAGGAGATGTCCCAAAACATTTTTTTTTTGCACTAACCAATTAAGGAAGCCATGATTTCTGTGAAATCCAAGTTATTTTGGGTTAGATGATGACAATTTCCCAAAATTATATTGGAAAAAACCAATATTGCATATGCAAGGATATATACTGAGTACTTCTTGAATATATGGAAATGTTCATGTTATGTTTTATGTCATTGAAGAGTTTTTCCTAAAGATTCATAGGAGACTATGACTGACAGTACAGCACGGATTAAAATGTATTGCAGACAGTTGAAAGGATCTTTGGCTAAAAATATTAGTATAAAAGGAATACTGGAATAATTCCCATCCCTTTAGTTGCCATCAGCTATCCTTGCTGTAGAGAAGTTTTATCTCTGAAATATGTATACTTGAACACACATTTTTCCTGCTTTTGAAAATTAACCTGGTTTTTTCATGCAAATAATTGCATCAAATTAAAAATATCCAAATGTTTATGAGAATGGAAAGGTATGGTTTTTACTATTGGATCTTCATTCAAACCCTTGAGTGCTGAATGTTGCAAAGTTTATTCCTTTCATCCAAGTCTTTATTACATCCCAGTCTTTTGCTAGTATTATCAGCATATTCAAAACAGTAAAAATCTAGATCAAATGCCCTTAGTATAGTCTTGTTGGCTAATTCCAACTATCTACCTTCTTGACAGTGACTATGAGACAATGCTATTGTTTAAACTGATGGAGGCCCTTCCTCTTTTCAGTTTGCAAGAAGTGTTTATTTTAATAGATATTTTAATGAACCACCAGAGCTATGCAGACAAAGTTGGGATATCTTCATTTTTTTGAAGTCTTTAAATAAATAAATATTTTATTTAAGTAAATAAACTTTAATAAATATTTTTAAGGGAAAAAACATCCCAATTGGCAGTGAACGGACTGATGCAGAAATCATGCAACGAGGACAGACTTTTTGTTCTTAATTTACTGTGACTGTCAGCATGTTCTTACAATTCTCATCTTCGATGTGTCTGTTCATTTCTTAATGGTCTGTAAGGGCTGCATCTATGCTGCTCAAAGAAAAGAAAAAAAAAAAGAAAAAAAAAGAAAGCAAAATCTTGGCATCAGAGTCAAAAGGCAGCAGCACACATGTTAGCACAGCCATGCTTCTTAAATGTTTGTCACTTTTCTAGCAGCTCAGTCTTGGAGAGGGCAAGCCCAACACAGGGCCAAAGAATGTTTGCAACCAGGCAAACATGAATGAATGATGAGTCCAATCCTTTAATTCCTTCACTGGCCTTCTTTTATTTGGCAGTATGGACATATCTACAGTGAATTGCAACAGATAAGAGCAGACGTGGTTTGGGTTACAGTCAGATATACGTTTGTAGACTGAATTATATCTTTGTGTGCAGTGTTTTTCTTTCATAAGAAAAATGCGTTTTAAAAGTCAGTCTTGGCCATTGTCACTTATAATAAATGTTTTGGTGCTTTGTTATGATTTGGTCTTCCATTCACTGTAACTATTTGTCATTTTTCCTGTTATCACTACAGTTGAAGTTCTTGGATTAAAAGCAAGAGCTAAATATTCTTATAAATCACAGCAGAGTGCCAAAACACAGCCCTGACAAATGAGAGAATACTGACTGCATGTATTTTCTGTGAAGTGTGGTCTTTCTGTACAGAATATTTATGGTCAAATGTCCTTACTGAACACAAGATAATGAGGTCTCCTGTAATCTGATGGTGTTGAATTCATTTTGTGTGGATGCTCAGAGAGTTAGGAGTTAATGGAAAAAATCATGAATATCTCTAAAGGGAAAACAGAGAAACTCAGTATTCTTCATCAGTCAGTTTGCTGATTAATTGGATGCTATTGACAAAGGTTATGCATATTTATTTTTTCACCTTCTCTTGTCTGGTAAAGTTTGGGGCAAATATCACAATTCAAAAAAATTGAGTTTCTATTTGCACCTAACATCTAGTATTCCATTTTAAAAAGGAATGTTAAAATGGCACAGCAGTATTCCCTTTCACATCAGACAGGCTGATGATATGAAACTTAGTTGGGAAGAAAAAAGAACTGACAATGTTTTTGCTTGCTTCTGCTCCACCCCACCCCCTGCACACAGGCAAACCAAAGGAGCTTTTTAATACAGTGAGGAATATATATTCTCATAAATCAAGTGAACTAGTTAGTTAGATAGTTCATTAATATCTAAATATCAGCTTTATTGGGCAAGGATATTTTAGGTTGTTCTCATCATTAAATAAGACTTTCACGTTCATCAGCATCTGGGTCTTCAAATCTGTCTGCCCTTCCTAATGTCCTTTGAAACCATATACCAATTTGAGTTAAACCTGATATAAAGATACAGACCTTAAATGTATTGCCTCTATTAAAAGTTCAGTAAAACTAAGTAGCTGGTTAGAAGAGACCCTGAGGAAAAAGCTTCAAATCGAGTTTGACCCTTTTGAGAAACCTGAAAATCCACACATCTTGGGTTGGATGTAGGTGGATGCTACCATGTGATCATCTCAAGATTAGGTTTCATTCAAAATTTGCATCCTGTCATACATCTAAAAATTCAAAACCCACAGACAACACCCCAGGAAATAGGATTCATTAGTTTGACTTTCCTGGAATTACTGTTGTTCGTATATTTCATAATTCCTTTATTAGATCTATGATATTTGTTTACATTAAAAAAAATATTAAGCTGTTTCATATAAAGGATGAAACTGAATTTAGTTTGGTAAACTTGGTTTCTGCAATTCCTTCAAGATTGAAAGGATTAACCCACAAACTTTTCAAGGAAATGGTATGCACCACACAGAAGTGATAACTGAAGTTTCAGTTTGTGATAAACTTTTACATATTTCAGCCTTTCTAATTGTACATTAAGTTTCAAAAATGATCCCATACTTTCATTTTCAGGACATGTTTCTTTCTATTTGCAGATAATAAGAGCCCTTCTGTTGCGATTAAAAGCAGACAACAGGCTAATCATGATACTAATAAGCGACGGACCCTTTTGCAAGATAACAGCTGGATAAAGAAGAGGCCTGAAGAGGAAAGGTAAGAAAGATATGAAATACATTGCTTCAGTATTTACTTCAGTGTGTTGTGTACGTTTTCTTGGAGTGCCAATTTTTTGATGAATGGTATCAACCAGAATTACATAAATTTCATCCAATACCTGTTATTTGCTTATCTTGATGAGATTTTGAAAGTATTAGTCTGCTAGACATTCCCTGACTATGTTTTTCATTGAGACATTAGAACACTAAGCAGTAATGAGATGTCTGTGAGAAAAATCCCACATTTAATGTATTTATGTTGCAAGAATGTGATCTGACTCTTTATAAATCTTGACAAGTGAGAATCAGTTGAAATTTACTGTAATAGAAAGTAGGACTTGTATTACAGTAGAAACTCCACCTTTAGACTAAGGCCTCACTATTTGGTCCATGAGCAGCATGTGGGAAGAGATAATTCTTCCTCCAAGGTGTCTACAGTCAACTAATGCAGAGATCTGTAGCTGGTGTGATAACACTGGTATTGGACAGCTGTGAAATCTGATGGAGGACAGAAATCCTTTGCCATGAAAATTTTCTATTTTTAATAATCAAATTTTAACATTCCAATTTTAACTATCTACTGTCTTTGTTTCACTTGAAGTGCTGACGAAAACTATGGAAGGGCTGTGCTTAACCAATACAAATCCCAAGATAGCCTACACAGGTACAGTAGAATATCTGAACAACTTTCTAATTACATTGTTAAAGAAAACTGAGTATCCTTTAACTATATCCCATTTATAGAAAGAGCTTTCTTTGTTCAGCTTTAGTCTATATATGTCTTCACTGTAAATATCAATAAATATCAATAATTGTTAAGTCAATGCAGGGTTAGATCTGTTGACGATGGTTTGAAATCCTGTATAATACCTTAATTCAAGACATATATTGTTTTATTGGTGATGAGGTCTTTAATAAAAATTAAACAATTTTGGTTTTCTAACCTTTAGCAATAGCACAAATGAAAAGGAAGATCAGAAAGCTGCGCTTGGACGATACAGGTCTGATACTACCTTGGACAGGTAGGGCATTTTTCTGCATTTATTGTATTTTGTGATTCTCAAACCTGTGTCAGGTCTTAAAAATTAAAGCATGAATGAAATCAGTGTTTGTTTTTTTTTTATTTTAAATATGTATTTCTTAAGCATCTAAGTAGAAGACTTTGAATAATTTTTACTTGTATTTTCAATGAGACAAATGGAAATGTGATTTCAGAAAAGGTTCTTTTAATATTGTTCTCTTCTTTTTCTGTGTCAATTTCTGTGGATTTCTTGTTCTCACAAACGTAAGTATCATTGCGTAGGTTATATCCACTCCTCCCCACTTTCCTGCTTTTCAAACTATAAATCAAAGTAATTTCTCTAACAGTTAAGCACAACATGGCTAAACCCCTAGTTCTTTGCAATCCTTGCTGTCTCTTCATACCATGATCAATACAAATACCAGAGTCCTATGCTTATCATAGGGGTGCTTAATTTGAATGCCCTCTTCAGCCTTGACCTCTGTTAAGACATTACCGAGCAGAGTGTTTGCAGATGCTTTCTGTGTCACATCTTCAAAATTCAGCCCCCATTAACATCTGCTGAGGCTACGAGTACCAGCACCTAACAGCACACTGTAGAAAAAGTTAACTTGTTTGGTTGGATCTTAGCAGTGTGCAATTTTCTTTGATGATCCTTACTTCTGTTGTAAGGAACAACAAAAAAATTGTTAGGTAATATTTACCTTCTCCATAGAAGTCTGGAACAGAACATGCTACAGAGCTGTGTGATATCACCACTCCATCAATCCTTCTACAGGTTGATGAATCCTCCTGCATTCATTCACCCATCACGAGGAAACTATTCTATAACTTCATTTTACCTTTTGCTC